>CALNVZ010003433.1:50604930-50634924 GCA_940671915.1 Paracentrotus lividus | reverse complement strand
AGTAGCCTTTTGCACCACAATCATTCCCTTGATGGGAATCTTCCTTTCAACCAGGATTATAACATTGCTGGCTGATCGAGTATCTGACCAATCCTTTGGAGTGTTATATCTTACTTTCTCCAATAAGGATTAGTTTGATATTATCTTAATTTCATATCCCTTGCTTCATCATAATCATTTTGTGTGGATCCTCTCTGTTCCAGCATATGACTTATGAAATACGATTCGATTATTATGTTTGGTAACTCTTCTCTTTCAACCATCGATGCACGAAGCTGCTAGAGGGGGCACCATTCGAGGAGAGACTTTGGACGGCTGGAGGAGAGTCAGGGCTTACATTCGAGGACAAAGCTACAGGAGCTGGAAAGGGGATTGGCGTGGATACTGTCCTCTTTGACACAGTAAGTCTATTCTTAAAATTTACAGTCTACTCCTGTTATACATGAGCCTATAGGAAACAACAAGATTTTGTTCAAATAACAAGGGCAGTTTTCCCCAGTTCCAACGTCATGACATCATATCACATGTTTAATACAAATTACCCACTATTAAACAAGTTACCTTGGCTCTGGTTCCCAAGAGCAATAATCCATGACTATTTCCTTTCGGAAATATCTAATAAGTGTTTAATCTGTGAAATATATTGCTAAAGATTAATTCTCACTTATATGGTCAGTTATTTGTGTGTTGTATTTTGTTTTGTGTTTTTGTTTTTTTAAACGAAATCTAGCACCTTACATATTCATTGGGTTTCTGCACTATAGATTAAATTTGTTGGAGTTTATGGTCGGTTTCTTAAAAAAGTCTTTCCCAACCAAGTCTATTTTAATTCTTGTTCTCTCTTACTTTCTGACAGGATATCGGCCTTCAGTTCAATTTGCACTTGGAAGACATGCGACGGAAGAAGCCATCTAGAAATTGGAAAGGATCTTATTAGAGGCGTCAAAGGGAGAGCCAAGCCGGTCAAGAACGAGAAAAACAAAAAACAACAAGATACATCCTTTATTAACTACTATACAATCACAAAACAAAGTTTTAGAACGGAAATTAACACACAAATTAACTGAACTTGCTATGAGCCGGAAAATCATACTGATATAAAAATGAGAACGATTGCAGAACGTAATATTATGAGTTTCATCGGTCTGTTCAACGGGATGTTATATCATATAATCATCATGCTGAAACCTTGAAATCATATTGTGCAAGATTGTATCTCAGTTACCCTTGTGTTGCAGGCGGAATCACATTTCTTTATATGGTACTTGCAGTTTTTCATATGATGTTCTGTTACTCAAATCAAAATGGGTACCAGTTGAGAAACATTTTTTTTTGCATCTGAATTATTATATCACAGAACCCTCGGTGGGGGTAATGCTTGATATTTTTTTTCCATCGCAATTTAGGTCGCTTATAGGTCTTAAGAATATGATAAGTTTACATACCAATCTAATTAACAAATTCATTTTACTCACTCCGTGGCCCATGCCTTTGTGTAGGTTTCGAACATAACGCCGCCAAAATGGAAAAATTCAAAGAACAGATGGATTTGTGTTAGAGTCTAATTCCTCACTGTCACACAAAATTAGCATTTAAAACTTTTATTCTACCAAACGCGCAAATTATTATGAAAAGAAAAGTGCTCAAGCCAAGCAAAACTTCTTTTGGCTTTAATTTGGTACACCCATCACCACAAATCATTTGAAAAGATTCACACCTAAACTTTATCTTCTTAATACCCTGGACTGACCATATATTTTTTATACAGGGTCCAATATTATTTGACAGCGTCTAATTGTGGACAATAGAATCTTAAGTATAAATCGCCATTCAATTAATTCATACGCTCACAACAAGTTGGTAATTGGCATCATTTCAAGAACATACTTGCAGCGTCTTCCTTTGTCTTTTTTTCCCCCTGTCAGAGGATTTCATGACTCTAAGTTCAGGAGGACTCTATATCGGTTAGCAGATCCAGGCCATTTAGTGTCAAACAATTGAATGTTATCGGTTCATGCCCAAACATATAGAAGCCTTTGGACTGACAAATCGTTTTGAAAGGAGGCAATCGGGCGCTGGACTTATCTCACGGGCCTGTATATTACTTAATTATTTCTAACCAATAATCTTTATCAACGAGATTTTCTCTACTCCAAGAGGTAAACCCGTACAGAGATGGCCGCAACTCTTCATCCAAAAGCTAACATTCAGAGCTTCTAGCAGACAGACTGGCTCTGGAGCTAAAAGCACAATTCGAAGAAATCAACGTCAAGCGAAGCAGACAACCTTCGAGGCGGAAACCAGAAAACGGGCCAACAACAAAAAAAGCATCGATATACATTTGCATTGATTCCTAATTAACATTTAGCCGTGGAACCAAAGACAATTCCAATTAGCTTGCGCAGGAATTATCTTCTCCCTTGTGATGGACCAGCTTTGTCTGCAATTAAGTTGATCCTTCTGTCATCGTTATGACTTGGAACCAAAATTCTACGCTTTGGATTCAATTCTTCTAGTGTTGGTGATAACATACTACTCTTATTCGCAAAAGAAAAGAAGGATTGGGACTGGACATCGTCACCTTCAAGGCTTGCTCTTCCCTGGCGCCAAGGTATGGTCCTACCTTACAAAGCTTATCATCGTTTGCTGTAATCTAACAGCGTTACCTGTACTTTCTGTGCGTTAGTAGTCCGATCACCTTTCGATCTGAAACTTGAATTTCGATCACACACATGTTACTACATTTCACCAAAAAATTTCTGTTTTGAACCTTGCAAGAGAGGAAACGGAGGGATAATATATGATTAAAGACAATCTTTGAAATGACGACTTTGTCCCCTCACATTCGTCATGAATGGTTCTAGTAAGGAAATTAAATAATGTGTACATCTGATCGTAGTAGACCCTAGTACCCAATCAGCCTTAAAAGATAAAAACTAGTATGCATAGATTATATATTGCACTGTTTCTTATGAGGGAACATGGTCATGACTTAAAGGGGGAGCCCTCAGAATGGTGCGTGACCGCAGCGGGCACGCAGAGTTCATGGGCAGATTCTTAGGTTTGCCCTGTCAAAATTCTCATCAAAATGTTGTGTGGGCGAGAGAAATCTCTGTCGTGCGCCATGCAACATACGAGTGTTGAGCCACGCAAACGTACTAAAATTATCAACCAAAAATCGCGCTGGCAAAAGTAAAGGAATGCAACTTCTTTTGTTGGTAAAAGAATTAGGGATCAGTGCAATTCCTTGTATATTACCCGGGAACGAGTGGGGAGCGTTAGGATATTGGGGCAAACATAGTGAAGAATGCGTACAGAAGGAAGGCCCAATACTCACCTAAAAACTTAAAGAGATAACGATGTGAAATTTCAATGAAGAGAACTCAACTAACATACAACGTAGCTGTATGCGCTATCAACTCCGAATTAAAGGGACCTTTAGTATACATGTTGTACACTATGAACAACAGGGTTTTAGTCTGGTTGTCATTTACGTAAAAGGTGTGGGAATGTAGTGGACTCGGACGGTAGTAGTTATCAACCAACTAGTATGTACTACGTGACTAGTTAAGCAGTGTTCAAATTGCAAGCTGACCACCTACGCTTTGCAGACCTTGCGCTGTTCGGCTACATGCATTTTAACTTTGAGCAATGCGCTATAAGATGGAGCCAGTTAACGTTTATAGACTGTGAAGTTAGCTCGTGGTTGGCGCTTTACAAGAAGCTAAATGTATGTGTTCCCCTAGTTTCTGATCAACTTAAATGCTTGATTATTGCGTTATCGCGTCCTCTAAGACGCGCCTGCTGTCGGAATAGGCTAGGCAGCCACGACTAGTTGCCAGATTTTCGATAGCTCGTATTCATTATCATTCTACTTGCCTCATAGGCTTCACTTTATATCTTCATCAAAGTAACACTTTTTAGTATGGAATGCTTTCAACTGACTTCTATGGTGTGCCATCCTTTGAAGCTTTATGCATTTGTGATCAGTGGTAACCCGGAGAGGGCAGATTAGGCAGTTACAGTATGAGATGGTACGTGTATAATTCTAGCTGCTAGTAAGACAGAATCGTTGTTTCATTTTGTGTTTGGCGAGGAGAACTAGGATATTCTATGTACAAAGTACCAAGGCTTAGCACTCTCGCCTTCTCCAGGATGGTTTTCTGCTTCTTGCCACAGCCACTTACATTCAGGAGTGGAAAGTTCCAAGCAACGTACTCTCAAAAAGGAGATTCAACTGGGCTCCTTATTGCTGCGTGGAGAAACTGTGCATACAATGCTAAGCAAAGCCTGTTTTTTCTTACTCATCCAGTTTCTCAATTTGGTCAGTTCCATCGCCGACTATGTGCATTGAACCGTATAACCAATCAGAAGTCCATCATGATGGACTGAGAGGTGTGACAACTTCTGAACATTTTTACATTTACATTTCACACTTTTTGTCTCTTCAGCCCAAAATGCTCATTTCCAAATCAATAGGACACCTTGTTTGCAAGGCCTCTTCAATAGTGTTTGGAATCTTAATTTCCAATGAAATACTTCGGATGACTGAATAGTTTTGGACCATGGTCATGTGTCCAAAATTTGTGATCTTCATTTTTGTGAGCTCCCTAGTCCATCATCTCTTCTACCTTTACAAGCACTGCTGAGTTGAACATATGAGCACTTCTCCAAAAGGACCATCTCTTGTAAGGGGGCAAATATCAAGGGTTTGTCCATTATCCAGGAAAGTTGCGAGACGTTGAGATGTCCATGAATGTGATGTGTGTGGCAAGCAATTTCTTACTGTTAACTGCTATTCCACTAATCTGTCCGGGGACAGTACGTCGTAACAACTCCTGTTCAAATAGTTTTTGCTCGTGTTTCTCTCTTTCTTGTCAGCCTTTCGTGTGAAGCATATCCTCCAATTTTTGTGATATTCAGTTTTCTTCTTCTCTGAGGTTCCAATTTTCTACTGAGCGAGGCATCTGCAGTTTTTACATCAACTCCCGTTCGCAGAGGCATATGCAGAAACTGAGAGTTTCCCTTTTTTTTCTTCCTTGTCGTGAGAAGAAAACTGTCCCCAGGCGTTCGGGGAAGGAACAATGGGCAATGTATTTCTGAGTGCCCTTGCATACAAAACTTCACTGTGTGTTAATCGAAAGCTGGGAAAGAGACCACTGAGAGCATGAGAGCAGAATAGATAGCGGGCTGCGAGGATGCTCTAGTCCATGATGTGTGTGCCGCTTGACGATGGACTGTGCTTGTGGTAATGGACTAGGACTATGAAAAGAGAGAGATGTGTTTTGCTTAATTGCCCTCTGAAGGGTGATAATTGATTCGATTGATTATTTGTGGCTAACTTGTTTTAATGTTCATTTTGGAAAGGACATGCTTGCTTCCGGTATGATGTAGTGAAGCCTTTCCTGTGTTACTATTGTAAAGTTCAACATCAAAAGTAGAAACCGCATAGTTTTTGAAATAGTATTGATTATATTTGTACTCCTCTGGTGATTTCCACATTCGACAAAGCAGTTGGCTTTTTCTAGTTGCATTCCCCCATTCCAGCAGAATTATGTAATTTATTTCTTAAGATTTATTAATTAACCCAATCCATCTATTTCTAACATAATAAGTATAGTATAAAGGAGTATTTTATTGATGTCTTTCATGTTTTTTTCATGAACATTATGATACTTTCTATTAAGTTATTTCTGTTGGAAAATGATATGAAATTTGATTTCGAATCTGATTATGTAGTATAAATCAATTGCATATCACCTGATGCTTAGAAGAATAACAACCATAATTAAAACAACAACAAACACACAAATTATGTATATGTAAACAATGCTTGGTTAACACTTATGCTTAATACCCATGGACCTAGAGGTTACTAGCGGACCAAAACAACAAGACAAATGAAGAAATTTAAGAGGGAGGGAGAGAGGGGGAAGTGTCCTTGCCCAGTAAATTCTCATACTATCAGCCTATTAGATTCTGTATTTTGGATAAACCCACCATTTCCTTGTATTATTTGGTAGTGTTGCGTTAGTGGAGTCGAATTCGTATTTCCATTTGATCATGACTGTAAGTGCCTACTTATATTTTTAGCTAATAACAAGAATAATTATAAATGCAAAATGTCGATGTAAATAACCTTGATTGCGTCCCGTGCCTTCGTAAGACCCCTAGCTAAATTAAGCATTTATAAGTATTTAATAATCAAACGTGTGAAACTAAAAGAGGACTTAATTTTATAAAGTTTCGAAACGTCACATTTTGCGATGCCTAAACCCGTTGCCGCGAATATTAAAAACATGAACCCAAGCCCAGTATGCTTTGCATAAATTATTCTGGGATCAGTTTCACCAGAGTTGTTTGAGCACAATGACCGCATAGCTGGATCAATTTAAAAGTAGGCGAGGAGTTGTTTTTACTATCTTTAGCTGTTAATACGGTACGAATCATGGAACAGGCCTCGGTCTAAATCGCCTAATAGGGCTACCATAGTTTTAGCCTCTTTGAAAAAGCCTCAGCTTCTTATTCCCATGCGTCCATGAAGACACTTGGAGAGAATGTCCCTTTGTGTGACTATCCCCAGGGTTTTGGAATCCTGTAACTTCTTGCGGCCAGGACATACGGAGGATGTTACCACGGGGCATTGCGTTTCAGAGGATCTAAATGCAGACATGTGTTACGCAGTTGTTTAATATTTGGACTAGTGCAAAATAGGGTGTGTTGCGCATGCAGGGGGTAAAAACCGTTACCAGCGTAATATCTTGTCATACTTGGGCAACAAATTTGGGCACACTCTATGGGAATTCGTGCCGGCTGATAGCCCTATCCACCAGCCAGCAAGAAGCAGGCAGGGGGGCGACCTCATCTGGACCAAGGAAGGGTGGAACAGGTTGAGTGAGAAACTGAGAATGTGTCACCATCATCACCCTTATCACTAAGATGCGTCAGAGAGAGAAGAGGGCATCTTTGTCCTCCTTCATGACTCTTCACCATGGCCACTGCCCTTTGCCAACCGTTACAGGGCGATTATGACTTAGTGCAAATGAAACCTAACTAGTGTTCGCAGCAAGAGTCGACCCTATTAACATCAGTTCACCTGAACTTCAAGCTGAATTTCTTGAACTGAATATTGCAATACGCTGACGCTAGAAGCACAGGCACCGTTTCCCCCTTTCTGCCACAACTACGCACAATGTCATGTTACTTGTGAGCTAGATGAACTGTACCATCAAATATCTATGTCATGTTCTTGTGAGCATGTGAGTGAACTGTACCATCAAATATCTATGTCATGTTCTTGTGAGCATGGGATGAACTGTACCATCAAATATCTATGTCATGTTCTTGAGAACATGACATAGATATTTGATGGTACAGTTCACTCTCATGCTCACAAGAACATGACATAGATATTTGATGGTACAGTTCACTCTTACCCCCAGCACAGATACAATGAGATGACATTCTAACACTCTCAGTACAAATTTCAAACTTGTGCACATATCTGTGTGTGTTTATTTGTTGACTATTACAGGATTTCATTGGCTTGGTCCTGAACATCTCGTTATAACAGGAGTGAATTGTAGTCAGAAATTCAGATTTGGGATATGCAACCTCTATAGGTTTCTTTTGGGGAAAACACAGATGAAAAGTGAAATTTTGAAAATAAATTGTTAAACAGTCAATCCCAAACACTAATGTTCCAATTTTGATACCTACCGGTAATCCTAAGTCTGCTGGTCTAACATAAAACATATTCTAACACTAATCCTACATCTAAGATGAAATAAATCCCAGAGCAATAGTCACCAGAGCAAAGTTTGGTACAGCAAAAAGAAACATGTATTTGGCCTAAATGGAGACTTGTAACAGCTTATGGGCACTTTCAAATGTTTGGGGTGAAGTGCTATCGTTTTGCCCTGATCAAAGAAAGATATAACAAAAAATTTTTAGTTTTTAAAAAAGTTCAATTTGGATATACTTGTTTACAAAGGTAATGGCATGTAATGAGGTGAACCTTTACAAAATGCTTGCTACATGATACATGAATGTAAGCACATTTCATGTATTCATGATAACACTTTTAGCAAGCCCTTGTATATTATAAGGTCTTGTCTTTCCAAAGTAGAACAAAATAACTAATTATTTGTTTTCTATTGAAAATGCAACTTGATATGGCATAAATATTGATATGATGAAAGACAGCATGGTAAAACAACCACACATTTTCACCCTGATAAGAACTGCTTCCAACAAAACAACCAACTTGTTAGCAGGCAGTTCATTAGGGGTAATCAAGAAAGAGGGTCTCATAATATACGGTAGTGCCTGAGATCAACGTCACAGTTGATTGCAATCAATTGAGTGCTGTTGTACACAGAGTGAATGGGGATGATGTCGTTTGAATTGCAATCAATACTAACATTGATCTCAGGCAGTAATTATCTTTCTGTAATTAAATCAATGTATCTTAAATAACTGGCATTTATTTATTTTCAGTCGTCGAGCCCATGATCCTGATGGCTATCCAGTGACGTGTGAAGTTTCTCCATTGTTATCTTATGCTGGAGAGGTAAGATAATGATATTAGTTATTAAAAATCTCATTGATGTGAACATGTTCCATTTTGAGATCTATGAGAGGTCTCTGTGACTAGTCTCAAATCTGTCTCTGTGACTAGTCTCAAACCTGTCTCTGTGACTAGTCTCAAACCTGTCTCTGTGACTAGTCTCAAATCTGTCTCTGTGACTAGTCTCAAATCTGTCTCTGTGACTAGTCTCAAATCTGTCTCTGTGACTAGTCTCAAATCTGTCTCTGTGACTAGTCTCAAATCTGTCTCTGTGACTAGTCTCAAATCTGTCTCAAATCCGTCTAATGGTAGGTGAGATACCACCATTAATCATCATTTCTGCTTGTCAAAACAAGGTCATATGTTACAGGTACAAATTGCTCAGGAAAGGTAGGGGGAGCTAGGGTCTAAAATGTTCTTACTTTAAAGGCATGGAATTGGTGAAGTCTGCGTTTCTTGTATTTTCATTTGCGTGCATTGGTTAATTCACTATTTCTGTTCATGCATGAATGAACATGATTCCTAATGTTGATCAAATCAAATGATGTCGTATTGCTTTTAATTTGATATTTATTTGAAATGTTTCTTTCCAGAAAGAAGCAAACCAATTTTTTTTCTTAATGAGAATGCATGTACTTATTATGTCATGAGGATTCGATAATTATGCATCCACCTGTAATTATTGATGCATTAACATTTTAACATTTTTGTCTTTTGGTTCTTGTCACCATTTTAGCAGCCAAGAATTTATTAACTTGAAGTCTTTTATGTGCAAATCCATACAAAGACTACTGCAAAATTTGTCAAATTTAGAGTGTAATGTTTAATTGTGTACCATTCAATGTGTGGTGAATTAAAATGTCCACCTAATTTTTTGTATATTATTTTGTTGTTATATGTTTATTTTATAATTAGGGGCTGGACAAGATCTGCAATGGGAAGAAATTCTGTCCTCCTATTCTGCTAAACCAGGCTAATGTGATTGCTGAGAAACAAGATACCATTGTCAACAATTAAAGGGCATCCTCATGACACACAGCCAGAGAGAAGCTACAGTCACTTTCTAATGACATGAGTTTTAATTCAAATGTTTTTGCTGCAAAATCAACTCTTTAATACTTAAAAACTAGCTAAGTGTGAGCAATTTCGCCATGTTTTGTGGCCAAATGCCTCTTTGTTTTTCAATTTACACTATTTAGCATCTACATGGAAGGAAATTTTCAAAGCATTATTTCTTGTTATTCTGAGCTCCTTTTTTAGAAACATTTATGTACATTTCATCAGTTATATGAAAGATTACTTTCAAGCAATATTATTTCAAACCTTATTTGTCATCTTACAAAGAATATATTTGTAAAGGGTATATATTTATTGCTATGACTTTTTAAAGATGAATATGTGAATTTAGAAAAGCTCTGCTCTGTCTATAAATTCACTTCTTGATAGGAGAAAGTAATGGTAACATTCTCAATTTTATTATATTTATAAGATATATGTATTCCTGAAATGTTCAAAGTTATGTAATAGTGTAAATAAAGGGTCTTGTATAGAGTATTTTATTTGATATAGTGAAAGATGTGTGATGTTGGGTAAGTATAGTTCCAGTGAAACAGACCATGTTATTATCATTGATCTACCAAATATTTTGGTAGTATTTATCATGTTATTTGTCAATGTCTCTGAAAGTGAAAGGAGACTCTATTTATCTAATTTATTCAAATAGACTTGCTGTTTCATTCATACAATGTAGTTGCATATATTTTGAAAAGTCACCTGTAAATTTAAAAAGAATGGTAAAATTGTATTTTCTTTTCTAATATAATAGAGATGGTCATATTCCAGTCATATCATGTGTATCTGGTGTGTATAATAAAATTCTTGTTATAATGCTTGTCCTTGACAATATACCATTCATAAATATGAAAAATACTGCACCAATATGTTGCATGCATTATATCAATATGAACATCATATATGACATATGTAGGTGAATTACAAGAACTGACTAATTCTATTATTATGTTTATCAACTCACATTCAATTGCATCTATGTTTGGAGTATATCGACCATTGCAATCAGATGTTATTACATTACATTAGATACATTCACACAAAATGAAAAGACAACTCTTGGTTATGAAGGGTAAGTTCAATGCCATATGAAAGTTTATTATATTGGGCTGAATTCAGCCTTTTTGTTTTGAAATTTTACTATTATTCACCGTGCAAGACAATAGACCATTTTTTGTGCATCACTAAATACCAGTTGAAATTGAAATGTGAATGATAATGATATGTTGTCCATTTCAGAATACTGAAGTCTTAAAGGTTTCTTTTTGTAAATGGTAGCACTCGCATTGTCATTAAGTCATTCAGGTTGGTTTCACATTCTGTTGTAATTATGAAAATATCTTTATCTAATTTAGTGCCAATTTGATCAATATTACAGGATGTCTGTGACATTCCTCTGAAACCACCAGACCAATTCTGTTTATAAATGCTTATGTATTGCTGAAACTATATGTTTTCAATTTTTTTATATTCTATTAATTAGGAGCAGTGCGAGTAATATCAAGCTGCACTGAATTCATGTAAATATTTCTTTCTAGACTTGAACCAAAAAGGTGTCTCGAATAATGTTTATATCCGAAATCATTCCTATGTATAGTATTTGGTGTATAATTTTTGTTTAACTTGTGGCTTATTCATTATAGAAATGTATAGGTCCCCTAAATGAATTCTCTGTCATTGTTATAAATATTTCAATGTTTGTGATTTTTGTGCCTTAAGATTTTAAACATTTGATTACAATCTCTTAATGAAATTTCTGACTTTCAGTAGTTCAACATTTCGGTGATAACAAATTTTCATGATATTTGGTGACACAACATTTTCTCTGAAGACATTGTTCCATGCATTATAAGATGGAGAGTTATGGTTGTTTTATGGTTTTATGTTAGGTTCTGGGTTAGGGTTAGGTATAATATCAAGTTAAGGTTTGAACTTAATTATTTCTCTATCCTTCTTTTATTTCTTGAGTTTAAAGCATGAAATGACCCAACAAGATGAAGGAAAAAATATGTCAGAATAAAACTGTTTCTGGTGCAATAAAAAGAAAATAAGGATGATGATAATGCACTGTAAAATTTGTAAGCAAATTTTGGCATGTGATATCTTCATATGTATTCATTATTTTTTGCTACATTTCTGACTATATTATAGCTGGTTTAGTAGGCCTTCTGACTTTGTGCAACCCATTTAATAATAATTCTCCTCCTTGGAGATCATTACTTGTTTCTGATCAGTGTCAGGAATATATTTCCTTCTATGATATAGCTCTTTGTGAACCGAGGCTACAGTTATGATCTGTGTTAGGAATATGTTCCTTTTATGACAGCGCTCCTGTGAACAGAGTCAGAATAATATGTTGGTGGTATTTCTTATTTCCATTATCTCTGTTTATAATATGTTCAGCTTTCCCTTGAAATCAAAAGATAAATTAATGAGTCTACAAATAGTTTAATGATTTGGGGGAATTATAAAATTTGTAATCAAATAATTTGAGATGAATCGTGAATGCATTGGGTATAAATAGTGCGTGATAAGTGAAATATACCCCTGGTATATTTTTATGTATGTATAAAAATCTACATGCCTTTAGTGTTGTGACTTAATATGACTGATTTTGTATAATTATTTGAATTGATTAAAGTCTTTCAAATGACATTAACTTTGTTTACCTGTAATCACTGTGCATACATTGTGTGCTTTGTATAGATTGAATGAATTTATCACAATGGGGACATAAACAGTCCACTCCCCGGTATTATAACAAGATGCTTGCAACCAATGCGTTATACTGAACACATTGATACATGTGCACGGTTTTCAAAATTTGGACTTGCGGAATTGTCTTATTATAACAAAGACCCATTGTATTGTGGAATGGGAGTGGACTGTAATGTGTGTTAATATAGGGATAAGGTCTTGAGTATGATAGGGTGTTTTTATTTTATGTATAAAAAAGTAAATAAAATATAACATGACAGATACTTAAAATGATACGGGAGGAAATAACGCTTTATTCCTAGAGGTCCACTATGAGATACTAGACAAGCTGGCCTAGTATCTTTAAAAGCTGGGGCCAAGGTAAGATTTAACCAAAAGTATCGGGTGAGAATAGACAAAGAGATCTAAGTAAAAAGAAGGTTATAAAGGTGCTAAGCAGCTGAGAAAGTAATGTATCTGAATTCTACAGATGCTAGTTTACTTTCCACAAAATAGAAATACATATTAAGTGAATGAGAATTGTATCTATGAATTAATAACGAGATGAATGAAGGGACCTCTGCATATGTATAAAGAATATTACTCCAAGAAAAGAAAAGAGGGCATGTATTGAGTTGCTTTTGCAGGGGTATTATTAATCTACCGGTACTCAAAATTTCTGTCAGCAAATTATGTCTTATCACGGCAGTTGACCAAAATAAGAGGAAAAAAAACAAACAATGAAAATGAAATTAATTGAAGATAGGTAGGCTAATAAAGGAGTACGTAATAAGAAAAAAAAAACAATGAAAGAAATGAGAAAATTGGAGTTAAGAGGAGGGAATTAAAAGAAAAAATAAATTAAGAGGGGCATCAGAAAAAACATATCAAAATATAAATAGCCATGAAAATCTATAGACTAGGTGCAATTTTTAATTTGCTTGAGATAAGTCTATATTAGGCCTACAGGCCGAAACTTCAAGCGCTAGCGAAATTCAGTTTTACTCAATATGGATGATGTATGGCCACACCCACCGGCCCCGCCCACTTTCTATACAGATCGTAGGAGGTTATCTAATAGAATCATGATTGTGGATCACAGTTAAACACTGAATTAGATTTTGAATGTAATGATTACGGACAATATAAAAAATTGCTAAAATAATGAAAAAGAGGATTAGGCAACCCAACTAGATACCAAGAAAACTGACGAATATTTCTGCTAAGCCCGAGAGAATACAGCTAACATCTCCCCGCCGCCGACTCGCGGTGCCGCGCCGGGCGGGGGGCGGGGCGATGCGATGATATATGATGCGCGCTGCATATGCATGCATGCACGGATCAAAGCGCGAACATGGCTGCAGTGGTGGACAGCTTCGATCTTCTTTTCCGGCAAATTTCAAACGGGTTTCATGTATATTCTGAAGCATTGTCCTTAATTGGGGCTTACTACGTGACAAAGAAAGTCATTTTGACGTGTTACAGGGTCCAGTATGTTGCTCGGATGCACCTTTACCCGAAGCTGAGACCAAAACGAGATTTCGTCAAAGAATTTGGAGAATGGGCAGGTAAATATTTCAGTCCCATACGTTCATTTGTATGTAAGTCCTCTCTCCACTTATTACTTTTGATGGAATCACTAAAATGTCAATACTTAAGTATTGACCTCTAAGTGGAATTGGGACATGCTAGTATGGGTGGCAGGTATTGCATCTTGGTCCATTAGTTTTTTTTTCCCCAAGGTTTTTATTCTTTTTGCAAAAATAGAGTGCTCAGCATACATGGCATATATTTGTGACAACACAAAAGTAACAATCATGACAATACTTTCAAGTTTTGCATTGAATAAAATTTACAAGGAGATGCAGAGGGGCAAATGAGTTTTGTATACTTCAAGCCCAACATCAATTAGGTAAACCCACTTACACTTATGCATGGTCAATTCATAATTTACCCACTTACACTTATGCATGGTCAATTCATAATTGACCTCTAACAGTTAGAGGCAGAAATATTCCACCGTTCTCGGGATATTTTCTAATATTGTATAATTTTTTTTAGGTTTTCCCATCGACCGGTGGAACTATCAACATACATTTTACGTAGGGGGCCTAAAACGCCTTTCGTGGCTGCTTTCCAGCCATGTACAAAGTCAATGGCAGGCGATTTTGAAGTCATTTTGACATGACTAACAATGTCTCCCAAATTTTTGTACTTTAAAGTACAATTTCAGGGAGATCTGTAGTTATATAGAATCTCTAGATTCTATAGTTACACAAAAATTGTCTGGCTAGATCTATCATAATATATAGATATAAAAGTAAAGCGCTTACTTTCTGAAAGTGAGTCCTCATCGCATGATCCTTTTTGTCTGTCTTCTGTTGAATCGACCTATGCTAATAATAATATGAAGTAAGGTCAAGTTATGCCCAAGAAATATTTTGACCAATCAGAACACTTGCTGAGATCATTCAACATGAATATTGATATACTTTTTATGAATATTTATAGCTTTGAACTTTATGAAAAAAATTTGAAAACATATCATGCGCGCATGGGTAGCTCAATTTAAGCTCCAATCCATTATGAATATTCATGAGTAAAGATGGCTACCTCTGGAACATCGCGATATAAATGATTATTATGTATCTAAAATTTAGTAATGAAAAGATGAATTTAGAACTAAAAAGTGAATTTTGAGATACTGTCTTTCATGGATCAGTCACCAGTGCAGTGAAAAGTCTTGTCTGCATGGTTGGCAGGCCCTGCTCCCTCGCCAGCTCTCTGGGGTCCATGCACGGCGGAAGTGTACGATGTTCAGTCGCTTATGTTGTATTAAGCATTCAGTGTTTAACCAATGCAATCCCAAAATAGCGACTGAATCCTTCGGTCTAAATTGACCTTGCACTGGGAAGTACCTTACTGCAGCAGTTTTCTTCCAATGGAAAGTCAATGGAGAAAAGTGTCTTGAATAGCTCCAGCCAAGTCAATGAGGCATATCCAAAAAAGGGTCTAAAAATTATACTAATAGAATGAAAAATATCTAATGGAAGAATTATATTGCAATGAGACTATAGATTATCTTAATTTATCTTGAGGTAGGTTTAAAGCTGGTTTCGCTAATTATTATTGAGAATTTTCCTCAGCAAAAAAGAGGGCGACAGACATCCATATTTCAGTACTGACTGATGTTGGTTTGCAGCTACTGTATAAGCCAATATTTTCGCGTACAGATATTTTCGCGATTTTTGACTAGTTGGGGAAATTCGCGAGAGCAAAATTTCGCGATTTTGGTGATGACTTCATTACTATAAATAGACTTGTACTGACGTGGAAATTTTCGCGATGACCAACTCGCGAAATTCGCGAAAATAATGTCACTGCGAAAATAACCACTTATACAGTATGTGTGAGGTAAACCAAGGTAAACTACCAAATATTGGACGATTTTAATGTTTCAGCACAATTGGACCCCCCCCCCAAATGGAAATTGCTGAATCACATAAAAGTCGTATGTATTTCGATGTGCAAATGTGCAAACCTTATCCTCATAATCCCCTCTCTTTCTATTTCCCTTGACAGTGGTAACAGGCTCTACTGATGGAATTGGTAAAGCATATGCTATGGAACTAGCTCATCATGGTTTTAACCTTATATAACCCCCTCTCTTTCTCTTTCCTTTGACAGTGGTAACAGGGTCTACTGATGGAATTGGTAAAGCATATGCTATGGAACTAGCTCATCATGGTGTTAACCTTATATAACCCCCTCTCTTTCTCTTTCCTTTGACAGTGGTAACAGGTTCTACTGATGGGATTGGTAAAGCATATGCTATGGAACTAGCTCATCATGGTGTTAACATCATTCTTATAAGCCGTTCTAATGAAAAGCTCAAGAAAGTGGCCACAGAGATTGGTAAGGTCTTATTGTCTCATCATTTTAGGAATTTATTGTCTTCTTTCTATGGTTTATATTCTTGCATTCTTTTTGCAATAACAGTGTTTATTATATTCTGCCTCATCAATTTTCTGTAAATTCTTATTTAAAAAAAAAAAATGTATCATTGCATACAGTATTCATTTGAAACTAAAAATCCTATCTTAGAATCCTCAAGATCCTCCATCACATGATCTTTGGTTGTTCTGCTCCCTCTCAAACAAAGTCCCAGTGTTTCTTGTTAACATACATTTCTTTACTTTGTTTCAATATCCAAAAAAGGGAAAGAAATAAAAAGAAAATTTATGAAGAAATAAAAAGTTGTGCAAAAAAAGAAGAAGAATTTTAAAGTTACCTGTTTAATGGGAGCAGTTAGAACAATCTAAATTTAGCCATAATGACTCATGATGTGTCCATAAAGATTTTGCCTGCCAGCCCGCACAATTGTTCAAGTCAACAATACAATAATATTCATTTTATGGTACTAAAGGCTTTGAAAAACAAGAATAATGCTTGTATCATTGTGGAGTAATTGCTGAGGAATCTCAACATAACAAGTGCTGACATAACTACATACATCTTGTAACAGGGTAAATGTTGTGGTCCTGATTGTATGGCACCTTTGTATACCTGTGTACTTGCCACTTTATGTCATAACAAGATAAATTTTATCTTTTCTGGCTACCTCGTAATATCAAGATATCTTCTGCTACATGTCTGTGTGGCATTGTTATTGAGGATTTAAATGGTTAGCCCTAACATCTTTGATGCAACAAATGTAATTTTTATTTAATCACAGAATTCTTTAATGTAGTGCCAAGACCTCATGTGATAAAAGCAGATTTAAGCCTTGATCAGAGATTTATGACGACATCTCAACTAGACTCAAGGAATGCAAATAGGATTCTTAGGTTTGTAGAGCTTTGTCTTATTCAGTTGGTACAAGTAGAATCAGCATCGAGCAACACATATGCAGAGTCGTCTCGTCTTGTGTGTAAATATTATCTCTTTATGCTGTAATCTTCACTTAAGTTGGATTTATTGCAAATCTTTTTGTTTCACGGGATCACGGTTAAAGCATCCTTCCTTAAACTATTTTGATATTTTTGTTGATTTCTATCAAAACTAGAGAGAAAGAATCTAATTACATGCCAGGTTGGGGGTAATTTAAAAAAAAAATTTGAATTGTTTGATATTGTTGAATTTCCTTAATATTCACGTCTTAAACTGGTGTATAGATTGTGTAACAAAATGGACTCGGCATAAAACTGAAACTGATCAAAATATAGTCTCATATTGTCCACAATGCACTAAAAGATAGTGTGAGAATCTTGTGATATTCCTTTCATGATTTCCGGTGAATTTCAATGAAAATGTTGAAAGAAACACAATGTAACAGTTGTTTGAGACCTTTGCTGTGATGTCCACTCGCCGAGCTTATGGCATGACTTTGTCGTAACGATCTTATATCAATAATAGTCTATGATATACTTATATTCGTGAATAAATATAACAATTTCATGGAATATAATTTCTTTATTATACTGGGCAATGTTTGCTGCATGCTCACTCAACCGTGAAATTTGACGCTAAAAGGGGGAACTTCCTTTTTGTGTTGTGTTTAGTTATAAGGATCAATCTTTCATATTATCTAACTGTGAATCCAAATTAAATTTAGCCTTCTCCCAAAACTGTACACCAGCTTTAATATCATCATCCAATTTTTAGTTTTAGTGTCTTTGCTGGTGTATATGTAGTAAAAAAAAAGTTAATTTGAATAATCATGATACTACTCTACCTTCAATGTTTCATACCATTATTTGTATTAAATGATTGTAATTTCTGCCCTCTTTGACAGTCAACAATGTTGGTGCTATGGATTTTCCACAGCCCTTTCTAGAGATGGAAGCAATCGTATCAGGCAACTCCATTAACATTAATATTGGAGCTGCTACTATGGTAGATATTGTAAGAGGAGATATTAATAAAGTTAGGCAAGAGATAAGGCATTTCTTCTTAGATATTAATGAAGTTAAGCAAGTATAAGACAGTCCTGAAGTGAAATCAGACTAATAAAAGTAACATATATCTGAGGAATGCAAAAATAGTTTAACACTATGACATATTGGCAACAAGGTCACAAAATGGAAATCAATAAAAAATGTAATCGCTTGAGGGTATTCATTTGCTCCCAATGTACTATGGTCAACAAGGAAAATCGTGATCACTCTCGCAAAAAGTGTTCACTAGCTTAGAAGTTTGCGAGCTTTCGAGTACCGCCTGCAACTCTTTATCAAGTAGTAGTACATAGTAGATTGTGAGGAAAATGAATTCCCTCTCAGAAACTGAATTATTTAGTCTTAATAAAAATTGGAATCTATGGCTGTGTGGTATCCAATCAGTTCTGGTCACATCCTCATGTTTTCTTGTAGATGACGAAGCTTGTGCTACCACAGATTGGTTGAGAGGAAGCGAAGGAGTCGTTGTGAACGTCTCAGCAGGAACCTCAATATCAGTCCAGCCCACAGCTAGCAACTATACTCAGCATGCCAAGTAAGAATGTAAGAGTTAGGCATCATCCTAGCCCACAGCTAGCACTATACTCAGCATGCAAGGCAAGATGTTAAGAGTTAGGCATCATCCTAGCCCACCGCTAGCACTATACTCCGCATGCAAGGTAAGATGTTTAGAGTTAGGCATCATCCTAGCCAACAGATTGCACTATAGGCCACAGCTAGCACTCTAATTAGCATGCAAGGTAAGATGTTAAGAGTTGGCATCCTATCCCACAGCTAGCACTATACTCAGCATGCAAGGTAAGACGTTAAGGCCCGCATTTTACTACGGAGTTTAGAGTTGTACGACAATAAACAATAGCATCGCACAATAGGACTGTACAAGAAAAAACTCCCAGCGCAAAAAAAAAAACTTCCAAACTTGTACAACTTATGTACGGCTGGAAGTTTTTAGTGCACTGGAATGCACAAGATTAAATCGGAAATCCATTGAAATAATGACGTAACAATCTTTTGTTTGCAGCCGCTTTACAATTTTGCTATCCAATGACTACCGAGTGTTGTTGTATTGGTTCAAAGGCGCTTGTCTTGCAGTTTTAAATATCACGTCTACTCCTATTCATTAATGATTCAGTGGCCTGGGAACAATTAAAAGGCCTGGAAATTTTCAGCTGAAAAAGGCGATAGTTTTATTCCCTCTAAATAAATTATTTACTTTAATTGCCTGAATGAACTACTCGTATAGTAGTTTGAATCCAATTGCATATCTTAGTTGTTGTTATGTCTGACAAACACGTTTCTTGTCTGACATAGCAACACACTAATATATGCAAAAAGGAAATCGGGTAGGCATATTTTTTGTCAATGCCATTAATAATTGAGTAGTCTTGGAGCAAAATATGAGCTTACATTTTCAGTTGAAAAGGACAATGGTGTTTTTCTCCTCTGAACTAATTATGGCCTTAAGGGTGGTATGTAACATTGCGGAGACGTTTCTGCGACTCGAACACTCGAGACATCTCCGATAATTTTTGTCAGACCACTTTGAGATTTTCCCCCGACTAGTATCAAAACCGTATCAAACCCGTCCAAAACTAGTCTCAAATCTGTCTCATAACAAGTACCTTGAGATAACTCCTTACGTGCCACCCTGCCCCAACCCTCTGCCGCACTGGTAATCCGTACATGCCAGGGCCTATATCCCCCACTGCCAAATTTTTCCCCCCTTGTACTTAAAGATGACAGTCAATACTTCCTCATAACCTTTTTAAAAGAACTTTCGACAACAATGTTGTACTTAAAATATATGGCATTCTTATTTGTCTCTAAAGTCACACAAAATTCTGTTTTTAAACATAAGAGGGCAATTATCTAATCTTGCATTGTTCCAGGGCATGAATTTGTTTTTTATTGTGTGCAAATTTTTATGCACTAGGTCCTATCAAAATGTTGACAAACACATTAAATTACTCAAAACAAGTTTAATGTAAACTGTGTAAAGAGAAAATTGGCCAATTAAAAGCCGGATGTGCCCGCAGCAGAATAAAGCGGATTAACCTGTGAGTGTGCAGTGCGCAGAACAATAGAATCAGCGTAATCAATCAACGTTATTCTGAATGTGCGCAATCATGCACGAAGCAGGGGAGGGTAGGAGACAAAGCATGGATTAAGCAGTTAATGGTAGGCTAGCAAACATGAGGATGGCACCGAACAGTAGGCTACGTATCATGCATCCGGCACGTAAAGAGTTAACACCATAGAGGTGGTATCTCCTTCGCGGCAACGTCTCCGCACTCGGACACTCCAGGACATCTCCGATAATTTTTTTTCTGTTGCGGAAATATCTCGGAGACGTCTGAACAACGAAAAAAATTCATGTGATTTAAACATTTTCTATTTTTGTCATGAGACGTCGCGGAACTCAGCTCAGGAGACTGTCAGACGTCTTTGTGACATCTCCACCACTAGTTTCCAAATCATTACAAACCCGTCTCAAATTGGTCTCAAACTAGTTCCAAATCCGTCTTATCCCGTCTCATGACAAGACTTGCCACCAATAGTTTATCATTGGTTTTCGTGTCAGTTGTCCTTTTGAATATAATGTTAGGCCAAACTAACACGTTACGTTACCGCGTCTCGCGCGCTCTACGCTCTGAACCTTTTTTTTCCTACTTAGGCGGTGTGGTTATCATATAAGAAGGGTTATCGTGTAAGGTTGTAAAAGACGTCACATGAAATCGCTCTATACTCAGCATGCAAGGTAAGGCGTTAAGTGTTAGGCATCATTCTACCCCACAGTTAGCACTGTACTCCGTATGCAAGGTAATATGTTAAGAGTTAGTCATCATTCTACCCCACAGCTAGCACTATACTCAGCATGCAAGGGGGAAGGTGTTAAGAGGTAGGCATCATCTGTACTCATGCAAGGTAAGGTGTTAAGAGTTAGGCATGATCTGTACCCATGCAAGGTAAGGTGTTAAGAGTTAGGCATCATCCTAGCCCACAGCTGGCACTATGCTCAGCATGCAAGGCAAGGTGTTTAGAGTTAGGCACCATCTGTACTCATGCAAGGAAAGGTGTTAAGAGCTGGGCATCAAGCTAGCACTGGACTCGGCATGCAAGGTAAGATACTAAGAGTTAGGCATCATCCTAGCCCACAGCTAGCACTTTACTCAGCATGCAAGGTAAGGTGTTAAGAGTTAGGCATCATCCTAGCCCACAGCTAGCACCACACTTAGCATGCAAAGTAAGTTGTTTAAGAGTTAGGCATCATCCTAGTCCACACTAGCACTGAATCAGCATGCGCAAGTAAGCGTGTAGAGTTAGGCATCATTCTAGCTCTCAGCTAGCACTATACTCGCCCATGACAGGTAAGTGTTAAGAGTTAGGCATCATTCTAGCTTCAGCTAGCACTATACTCGGCATGCAAGGTAAGATGGGTATAAACAAGTGTTGGACTAGAGGAGAGCAGGAAAGAATGAGCTGAATGGAGAGAGTTTGCAATCAAATGACCTAAAGATATTTGGATAGGAGCAATTCTTCAATCAATTCATCGTAGCCCACAGCTAGCACTATACTAGCGCTTAGAAAATGTTGCAGTTAGCGTATATAAAATGTACTTTTTTATTATTATATATTATTACTCGGTTTGCAAGGTATAACATTAAAGAGTTAGGAATCAAACAACCTAAAGTTATGTGGCTAGAAGCGAGGGGTTGTTGGATAAAGGGGATATTAATGAAGTCAAGCAAGTGAGGATGAGATAGAAGAGAGATTACTAAGTTAGCTATGGATAGAAGGGAGATTAATAAAATTAAACAAGGGATTGGATAAAGGGGAGATTAATGAAGTTAGGCAAGGGATTGGATAGAGCAGAGATAAATTAAATTAGGCAATTTCATTTGTATAGTTGTAAATGTTCTTTTCTTTTCAGACATACCTTGACGTGTTCTCGCAAGCATTAGAATATGAGTACAAGGATCATGGGATCATCGTTCAAACTCTTCTCCGTCGTATGTAGCAACTAAGATGGCTGACTTTGGAGAGACGATGCCAGATCTCGCTTCCTTATCCCACAGCAGCTGTATATGCTAAACATGCTGTAGCTAGCATTGGTATTGCTAATAGAACAGCAGGATATTGGCCACATGCTGTACAGGTACATATTTCTAAGTTTATAAGAGCCAATTTCCATAGCTTAATGAAGTAAAACTTTATTCTTTTAATACATATATTTGCAAAAGAGTGACAGAATAAAAAAGATGAAATAAATACTTTATTCTATCTTTGCCAATTTCTGAAATACTCTCTATATTCACTATTTATCTCTTTCTCTTGTTAGTCATGGATTGCAAGACAGATTCCTAGGGGTACCTGGATGTGGGTGCAAACATTTTAAATAGCGCCCTCAGGAGGCAGGCAGAGGTGAGGAGAAAACTGAAGGTTGTGAAATCAAGTTCAGGGGAAAGCTATCAGGGAAATCACCAACTAGTGAGTTAGGTGTCAGGAGGTTTGAATGTGACTGTCATAATGGATTCTTGCTGCAGCTTCTAAAGTCCGTGTCTACAGTGCAATCTGCAGGTGAAGGAACAATTGTAGTACAACATTTTTGTGTTATCTTAACTGAGGCTTCTTTCATATGTGAACACAAAAGAAGCATCAATGTTCTTTTATTTTATATGACTATTCAGTTTATTTTGTACTTTACTTCAATATGGATATTGAGAGGCTGATGAGGTACTGAGAATTAAAATATGGATAGCTTATAAATAAAATACTGGTACAAGTTGATTTTTTCTTTTACTTGTATAAACAGATACTGAAGGTGTGACAGAAAACAACTTGATAGCAACTAAAAATTAAATAAATCATATTTTTTTATACATAGATATTTTAAATACATGTATAATTTTCCAAAACATTTAATGTTTACAGGCATTGTGATGATTTGTATTTATACAAAATTGTTCTACAATCATGGATGTTCTGTCAAGCAGAAATGCGATATAAGTTTGCTTTTCTTGGACTTCTTGACAACACAATTTACTCTTTACATATAAATTGCATCAATCATTAAAACTTTAAATCTTTATAAGCTCAATCATAGAGGGTCCTTTAATTCTATTTTTTCTATAGATTTTAAAAATGTTTAATATTCTTCTTTTTGAGTTGAGAAAACTAAAAGCTTTAAATAGTTTTTAAAATAAAATTAAAACAGATTGTAATTCAGTAGAACTACTCTAGTCTTGTGCCAAACTATAAGTCTCATCTATGATGTTAGGGTTAGGGTTTGTCTCATTATGTACATGAATGCCTTTTCTAATTCCCTTTCTAACAGATTTTTAACCCTCTGGTCCTCAACCCCCTACCTACCAACACATACAAGGTTGGCTTATCTACCAAGACCTAATTTAGGTTTTCCCGGTCAATTTCATTGTTTTGTCAATCAATTGTATATTACAGGCATTCATTTTCGGAAAAAACGCTGATGCATCGAAATGTTGCCAGCAAAATCTTATTCAGTCATCAAAATTAACGATTGTTGTGATCAATTTCGTATTTGCGTATTCTACTTCACATAATAAGCATATACATTCTGCAATAACTATTCAAATTCCTCTTCATCCTGTTGACATTTCATTCTGTATACTCAAATTCTCACTAATTTGAATGTACAAATAATGAAATTAAATGCCTTTATCTGAATTTGAACTTTACAACAATTACTTTGTGTGCCTAAAATCGCATTTGAGAGTATGAACACGAAATTGTTTGACTAAAGTCAAGTCTGTCGCATCAAACACACGAATATGAATATACATTAAATAAAAACGGATGATAAATATATGAAATTGGCCGGGAAAACCTATATTAATCCTAGAGTTGTTTCTGTCCAGCATTGGGAAAGTTTACCATACAGCTTGTTGTTTGCAATATTCTTTCTCCAACTGACATTAAACACAGTCCTGAGCATCCTAGCAATCATTTAAAGATTTCTTGAGGGCAGAGGTCAGCAACCAGGCCTCACATCTCTATATTCGCACAATAAAGAATTTTTGTTTGATTTCCTTGGACATGTGCAACTTCCATATTCAAGCTCTCCATGCTAATGCCTTTCCGATCTTCAGATCAGACTCTTTTGATCCTACCCGTGATCCAAAGTATTTGAAATGATTTACCTCCTTGAGTGCTTCCATAGCACTCCTTTAGCTTGTCATTTACCGAATGAGTAAAAAAAAACTTTACACCTAGAATAATGTCAATAAAAAGAACACCAATTTATAAACCCTAAATTATTTTACATATTCTGAAAGAGTAACTCCTCCCGCATCCTCTGGTACCATTTTTGTGTGGTATGTCTTTACGCTTGGATGAACATGACGTATTGTTTGCGAACATGCAAATTTCGAATTGTGCCAGGGTGTGGATAAAATTGAAACAACAAAAGCTGACAAAAAAGCAACTCCATCATGAATAAAATAGCAAAACTTTTTAACAAAAATGTCTTCCGCTTAATAACTTGGGAGGGGTGTTGTTACACATATTGACTACATTCTATATGAAAATGAGATAAATCTGTAGAGTCAGGCATGAGTGAGCTCACGTCAAAGACAAAATGATCTCTTTTCAATAGTATTAGGAGGCCTTTTTAGGTCTGTCAGTGGTAATTTACTCTTTGATGTGTACTCATTCGTGCATTACTTGACGAGTCAATCTAATTTTCATACAAAATGTAGTCAATATATGTAACAACACCCCTGCCAAGTTATTAAGAAGAAGACAGTTTCGTTAAAAAGTTATGCTATTTTATTCATGATGGAGTTGCTTTTTTGTCAGCTTTTGTTGTTTCAATTTTATCCACACCCTGGCACAATTCGAAATTTGCATGTTCGCAAACAATGCGTCATGTTCATCCAAGCTTAAAGACATACCACACAAAAATGGTACCAGAGGATGCGGGAGGAGTTACTCTTTCAGAATATGTAAAATAATTTAGGGTTTATAAATTGGTGTTCTTTTTATTGACATTTTTCTAGGTGTAAAGTTTTTTTTGACTCACTCGGTATATAGAGCACCCCTTTTACATCCCGTTTTAGCTTTTTTTGTACACTTGACTCCATTGCTGCTATGTTGGCTTTGACAAATCTTGTGTAACTCTCTGGTATCCTTCATCACCAATTACTTGGAAACGGTTTCTAACCTCTACAATATACTGATCTTGTAATCCAGGACTCTGTGAGAATTTCTTTTAGTCAAATCAAGTTTGTTCCAGTCCCCTCCCCAAACAATCGGACACGTCTTTGTGTCCTGTAGCACACTGCAGCTAATCTGCTTGTCTGTACTCGATTGATTTGGCAGGTAACTCAGAGGAGGTTAGGTGACATGTTACATATAGCCTCTGAGTGCTATGACATCATAGTCTTGCATTCACTTTTGTAGATACATGGATATGCATGTACTGTGTACTCTTGTTTCTTTAAGCAGTCTCAAATGCAAGCATGTATCCTTTAAATATTATCTTAAGTACTTTGATGGATTTCCTGTCCAGCTCTTCAAGGCCCACAATACAATGCAAGAAGCCAAGGAAGTCGGTGTAAATGGCTGTTTTGGGAATCTGATTGCAATATTTATCTTCACACACTCTAGAAATGTTAATATTTTTGTAAAAACATTGTAAATTTCTTAGTTACTTAGTACTTTAAGCATTGTATAGAGTACAATGAAGATGTTATTTCATTGTTATTATTGATTGTTTAACCCTTATAGTTCCGGGAGGGGGCATTATGGCCCCCTCAACTTTTTTAAAGATAAATTTTTAACATGAGAGGATTGCGGTGTGTAATATCATGACTATGTTCTTTCAAGTCTTGCACAACTTTTGAGACCAAATTTGTGATGCCTGGGTACTCGGTTCGGGGATTATGAATAATTTTGTACCTGTGCATTGAACTGAAATTGCTAAAAAAAAAAAAAAAAAAAAAAAAAAAAAAAAAAAAAAAAAATGTGATTTATGTACGATGTCAATACAAATTGTGTTTTCAACTAAAATTCACAAACGAGTGATTTTTTTTGCTTTCATTGATAACAGTTATTTAATTTGATGCTATTCATGATTTTAAAAAAGTTGACAATATTATTAAAAAGACAAAAATGAAAGGGTAAATGGGCAAGTCCACGCTATTTTGCAATGTAACAAACGGGACATTCAGAGACAAAAATAGGCTTTTTTGATAAATCTTAAAATTGAAATCCCAATCCTTAGGTGTATTTTTGAAGGTACTAAGAACCTTCAACAAAATCATAAACAATAATTGAAATAACTCAATCCATATTTAATGTATGATAATTTATTCGTTCGTAACACATGGGACCAGAAAAAAATGGTGTTTTTAAATTTTGAATTTGTTCACATGATACTAGGAATTTAAAAAGCAGATAAAAACTTGCATAGTCACATCCTCTTTAACCATGTAATAAACTTTGTAAATACATATTTTAATGTCAATAGAGCCTCACATTTTCTGGCAAGGTCAAGTTTGATAAAATATGACATGTAACACATGGGACAATTATTCCATGAAATATTTTCCATTAAATATTTGGTGTAGTCAAGGCATAGCAACATATTGTGTACAAAAATCCAACTGATAAAACAAAAGAACAATAATACAACACATTACTGTAAACAAGTAAATATTTTGTTTCATTACTGAGGTAGGAGGGCGAGTAATAAAACTATATTATTTTACATCAGCTCAGTAACTTTTGTGAGACTACTCCTAAGACATGAATACTTAAAGAATAAAAATATGGAAAGTTATGTGCTAGGTTTGTGATATTTTCACCAGAGGAAGCCAAGATGATATTGAAACAGAAAATATGTACTTTTTGGTTGCATTCCTATAACAAACCTTTAGAAATATTGGTTGAAAATAGCATTTTTAATGCATTTCATCATTTTTTCATGAATATTTTTTCATGAATATTAATGAGCCTTGTGAAGTCATATGACCTTGAAATGACTTTTTGACCTCATTTGCATTAAGTTTATTTCGTACACTTTGTGGTGATATATGATACATTATATGTACTTTTAAAACCTTACTGACACACTTGACACAAAAATGGTCGAAAAGTTGAAAAATCACCATCTCGGGAACAAATAGCTTGGACTTGCCCAAATAAATACAGACATACATAAGAAGTTGAAAAACAATAAAATACATGAGGAATCAATTTTGATATTGGAATATGAATATTGTTTAAAGAGTATTTAAACCGCAAATTAACTTCTAGGTGTTATTTCATATATAAGTTAGCATAATTAATTAATGTAGAATTGAATAGATTTAGTGAAAGTTAGTTCTGCAGCTATGTAGTTTATGTCAAGTTCAAGTTCAAGTTTATTTTTTACCATTGTGCAAATTTTCATTGCGACCACACGATCCACAGCCAAGGTCTTGGAAAGGGGCCCATAACTGCCCCCTGGGACTGACAAGATTAAAAATACCCTAGGACTATTAGTGTAAAATGTATTTATCTCTATGTTTTCATTGATGCAAAAGATATAACAAAAATTATTATTATTTTGTCAGTTATGTACATCTGCAAAGATGTGATGTAAATTATAGACACTACACGATCCACTTGCATTTTCCAATTTTCTCAAATTTTTCTGTATTTTTTTTTTTATTTCTGGTATTCTGTTGATACTCTGGTGAATTTAAGGTAATTACACCTTCACATTATGTTTAAGACAAGTCCAGAGCCATTTTTACAGGGTTTTATGTTACAATGTTATTGCGTAAAAAGCCATGCATGTGATTCTTTCAGCGATACATGTATGGTGGAAACACAGAAATTAAATGTGAATTTATTGAGTATGTCTAATTGCATTGTACCATTTGACTTCAATTAAGCAACAGGAATTCTATTCTTAAGTGTAATGTGCATAAACAATTGTAAGAATGTTAATTTTAGGAAACAGTTATATCAGAACTTCTGATATTAGGTAATGTCAATAATCTGTTCAATAATCCGTGGACTACGTTTTGGAATTGAATACAGCCATCAGTAGATTAATGAATGGGAATTCCAAAGGGATAGTTATCTTCTAAAATTATTCTTGACTACTTAAATATACCATGCAGATTTTGAAAGAATATGCAGTACAGGCTTTATTAAAAGGTCTTACCCACTACCATCATTATAATCATTTTCATGCATCGTTATCATCATCTTTATTCTTCGACATTATCATCATCATAATAATCATCTTTACACATCATCATTTTTTATGCATCATTTTTATGCATTAACATCATAATCATCAATATCCATTAACATCGTCATCATCTTTATCCATGATCATCGTCCTCGACATCATCGTCATCAACATCAACGTCCTCATGGTCATCATCAACATCTTCTTTATCCATCATCATTTTCTTGTGCTTCGTCGTTATCTTTATGCATCATAATGATCATCATAATCATCTTAATCCATCATAATATCTTCATCATCATCAAAATCCATCACCTTCATCATCATCTTCATGCGTCATCATCATAATTACCATCATAATCATTAATTTTATTCATCCTCATCAGCATCATCTATATTCAAACAGGACTAAGGTAAATACAGAAAACTTTGGCCCTTACGTATTCCTTGAACTTTCTATGTGTGTCTTGACCTTTGTCCTATTGGGCCTTATTATAGCTTAATGATTTTGATAACCATAGTTATTTTTGTTCTACCTGATTCCATGAATCAGAATATCAACGTTGTTATTCATTTCCATTGACACATATGACCTCGAGATAAGGTAAAAGTTTAAATAAAATGATGCTAAAAAACCTGGAAATTGCAGAAACTATATTGTTTGGACTTTTCACCTTATTTTAAAGGTCTTAGGTCAACAAAAGTGAACATTTCCTGGTTTATTGGATCAAGTAGAAAACATTTACAAAGTTCAATAAAATATATTATGAATAATACGGCCCAATACGATTGAGGTCAAGATAAAAAACTTTAGCCAAACTGTCTTTCCTGAACTTTAACCTTTGACCTATTTGTTGTAGGTGAGGCGGTAGAACAAATTTTAAAGTGTGGCGGGGGCGGGGTGGTACGAGGAGAAGGGACTTTTCTGGAAAAAGGGGACTTGAGCTCAACTCAGAGGTAGCTCACCAGAACAAGGTACTATCTAAATTATCGTTTTTCTGTTTTTGGAAACATTAAGAAATAACGAATATTGGGCAAACAACTCGATTCTGATTTGGTGAAAAACACAGAAAAATCTCTACTATGACTATGATGTAAATTAAATTGTGAATCTAACTGAACGTTTTTCTCTCGTCTTTACGTCTGTTGAAATATGTTGTTTTCTATTGTGAAAATAAGAAATCAAACATCATTTGCATCATTTTTAAATTTTTTTTGTTGACATATGCCTTTATGCATTTTGAAGGCATTTATTTACTGAACCTCCTTTCAAGTTAATATTTGGGTTAGCTACATGTAACATTTAAGCCTTTAATGAGCCCCGATATGGGTTCTTAGTGTGTTTTCTTTGGGCTCTGGCCACCCAAGATTATTAGCCTTATGAGAGTCTGGGTCTGATCGCGCCATTCTCCTTGTGTCATCAATCATGCTCAACAGCGCGTCTACTCTGCTTTTAGGGGTGTTTTTATTCCTCTCTCTTT
>CALNVZ010003433.1:50586611-50604905 GCA_940671915.1 Paracentrotus lividus | reverse complement strand
ATGGAGAAGGGGCACTTTTTCTGGAAAAGGGGCACTTGAGATCAGAGGTATACAGAATCAAGGTACTATCAGATAATTCGTTTTTCTGTTTTGGAAACATTAAAGAAATAACGGAATATTGGGCAAAAACTGATTCTGATTTGGTGAAAAATAACAGAAAAAAAAAATGAAATATGTAAAATAAAAAAATTGAACAAACGAACCGTTTTTTCGTTTTACTGTCTTTTGAAATATCGTTTTTCTATTTTGTTGTTGAAAATAAGAAAATCAAACACTCATTTGCAATCAATTTTAAATTTTTTGTAATGACAAAACATAGGCCTACGCCTTAAATGCATTTTGAAGGATTTCAGAGAAGCATTTTATCTGAAACCCCTTTCAAAGTTAAATACTTTGGGGAATTTAATTAAGCCTACATGAAAAGAAAACGCGATTTAAAAAGCCCTTTAAATCACGTTGGTCGAGCGATAAGGGTGGGGGGGGGGGGGGGGTAGATCATGTTTTGTGGGGCCATTGCAAATCCAAAAGATGCATCACCTAGAGGTAAGGCTGAAGGATTACTTGAGTTGGTCATCAACATGCATCTAAACAGACCTGCGCGTATTCTGGGGAGGGGTGGGGGAGGGCTTTTTGGGGCCTGCGCACAGGGGGTGCCGAAAAGAAAGAAAGAGGAAAGAGAGGGGGGGGATTAAGGGGAAAAAGAAAAAGGGGTGTAAAATTTAATTTAATTTAAACCAATTCCGATCTGAAATTTAGAGGGGCGCCAAAACGACCTAAACTAAGGGTGCCAATGTTGAGCGTAAGTGTAGGGGTGCCATATGGAGCTTAAACCTAGGGCCCAAATTGTCCTAATCGTATAGGGCGCCAAAATGTGATCCTGAAACAGAGCGTCCATTTTGATCCTTAAACTAAGGGGCGCCAACATTTGATCTTGATTTGGGGCAATCAAACGAACCTTAAAACTAAAGGGGTGGCGCAATTTGAGCTTAAACACGTAGGGGCGTCAAATCGACATGAAACAAGGGGGTGCCAAATTGACCTTAAACTTAGGAGCGCTATTTTGATCTGTAATAACAAATAAGGGGCGCCAATTAGATCTTAGATTAAGGGGACAAATGATGCCGAAACTGAGGGTAATAAATTGTTTCTAGAAATATGGGTACTTCTATAGATTGAGCAAAATTAATAACTGTCAATGTCCCTCTGGTCTATAGGGTACAATGCAGGTAATAATGGCCACCTGAAGCTCATTGGCCTAAATTTTGCATAAGAATTAAAAAATGACACAGCGTGTCTAGATCTTTGTTTATATGAATCCAATAACTATCCTACTATTTATTTGTAGAAAACAAATATCACAACATCTGTATGCAATAGTTCAAATGTTTGACGTCATCAACAAAGTGGCCATAATTACACTGCATGTTGCAGGTAAGTATGGGCATACCCAACATATATAAATGTCCGTGTGGTAACTGGTTTTACCACACAAATTACCACAGGAATACCTCATACCACAGGAATATGTGTGGTAATATACCATAGAGTCAAGGTTTGAAGTGCTTGAAGCATGTGCATTTTTGCTCCTGGAATCCATCATTTTTCGTGTCTTTAACAGCAAGCATTCGTGACGGAATCATGACCTACCGTATTGAGCTTTTATACTGATTGGACTGATCGATGTTCTGGCTAATTGCGGATCCTGGATTGTTTGAAATTATGCGATTTATCAAACGTCTTTTTTAGTATTTAGTTGCAGTGTTTCCTCTGTGGTCCCACTCGTGATTTTTTTTGTGCTGTTATCTACTTCAAGACTCTCTTATTACATGTGCTACCATGGCTGGTAATAAAGGAAAGAAAAAGCATGGAGTGAAAACCACACAGCAAGGTCATCCATCGCCCAGACGCCCATTTGTTGATAACGATGATGTTAACCACAAGGTCCTTGCAGCTCAGGGCATGGCGGCTCCAGCCCCAGTGAAGGGAAAGGGGCTATACCTCGATTTTAACATTGAGGACCACCTGCAGGGAATTGACACAGCAGATCGAGGTGACTTTGCCCAGCTGGTTACAAAGGCTGTTAAAGCAGCGATGGAAGCAGCTATTCCTGCCATCATCACAGCTGTGAAGGATGTGTGCCTCTCTTCTGTAAAGGAGGAGGTGAACCCCCATATACTTCGCCTCCAGTATAGCCAGGATGAGCTCGCACAGCAACTGAGACGTGACAACCTTCGCATCTCTGGCGTAGAGGAGGGAGAAGAGTCGGATGAGTCAGATGACGATCAAGAAAAGGTGGAGAACGATGACCATGAAGAGAGTGAAGAGGAGCTGCATGAAAAAGTTGTGAGAGTTGCAGCGAAAGCAGGAGTTGAGCTAGAACGACAAGACATTGCAGATTGCTTCAGAGTAGGAAAAAAGAACAAGGACAAATCAAGGCAGATCCTGGTCAGGTTGTCGCAAAAAAGAAAAAAAGACGCCATATACGCAGGTAGATTCAAACTCAAAGGAGTTTTGGATGGTGTATACATCAACGAGGACATAACCCCAATGAGGTTTTCTGTGTTAAAGGCTGCAAAGGCAAGTCCTTTAGTAAAGAGAGTCTCCACTCTGAATGGAAACATCATCTGCAAGATGCAGGATGACACCTTCAAAAAGATAACATCACCAGACGATCTTTTTGAAGTTGGGCTGGATTCTATAGATTACAAGAGGTTCAAGCTACATTATATGGAATGAACCTCTATAAATATTTTGTGACTTTGATATAAATATGTATCACCATTACAATGAACAATGATGATGTCCAATATTCAGTAATTCAGTCGTATAAATTAGAACCCCATTTATTTGATGATACTTTATCAAAGGAAATGCAAAATTCATTTAGTATATCTCATGTTAATATCAGGTCGCTTAATAAAAACTATGACAATCTAAACTTGCTGTACGATAATACAATTAAATCGAAATTTGATATCATTGCCTTATCCGAAGTGTGGAGGGTTTCAAACAAAGAGCTGTTAAGCTTTAATGAGTATACACTCGAGGTAAAATGTAGAACAGAAGGATCTAGAGGCGGTGGAGTAGGAGCTTATATTCACTCATACGTTGAAAATTATATTATTCTTGCCATCGAAGTCAACCCATGCGAAAGTCTATTGGTTAGAATCTAGCATGATGGAAGGAAATTGTTGTAGGTGTCGTTATCGCAAACCCAATACCGATGTTGATCTGTTTCACAATAAGCCTATTGGTGACTTTAGAATATAAATAGATAGAGCAAATTTTTGTCTTAATAGGGATTTTAATATCAATATCCTAAACGGTGCAGAGGTTGACATAAAGCTGAACAATTTATAACTTCTTTGCAATGTCTTGGTTTGCAACAAGTTATTTCGTACTCAGTACAAAACACCCCCTCTCTTTCTTTGACGCATACTTCTTACTACCTGAATCTTCATCTTTGATAACTTTTATTTCTGCTGGAGTGTTTTAGAAACTGAGTGTTTTACTGACCATTTTCCAATCTTGCAGCATTTTTGAGCATCCTAAGTAGCAAATAACAAACTCTTAAAAAGGTTAATGTTTCGTTCCTTAGGATTATGATCGTCAATAATTTCATGACGAATTCGTACAGACTGGAAGCCTGTTAGTGACTGTATCAAAATACTGACTAAGTTTATCTGTATTTTTAGACATATTTAGACAAATTTGTGACAGAATGCACCCCATTGTTTCAGCTAAGAGTGTGAAGAAAAGTTGTAGTGGTAAGAAGCATGGATGACAACAGTTTATTAAAGATCAGTTAACAGAATATATGCACACCAATTACTTATTCAATAATTAGAGGCAGGAAATTTACAAATACGAGAGAGATGAAAGTGTACAAAGTATAGAGAATGTTTTAACCACAGTCCTTCGAGTGCTAAGAGACAATTATATGCAATCTCTTTTTCGCTAATAAAGAACGATACCAGTAAAACATTGGAAACGATCAATGAAATACTGAGTGAGTGGTGAATGAAATCGTAAATAGAGTGACTAACATAGACAAATTAACAATTTCAGAAATGGGAAAATAGGGTAATAACATCTGACAATGAAATATCTAACGAAGTTTATATGATTTCTTTGTAACATATTGGCTCGCAACATCCATACCAATCGTAGATTCTGACTTTACAGAATATCTGGAAATCAATCAGAAAGTCATTGTTTTTAGACGCAGTACAGAGGGAGAAAATAAAAGGCCAATTACAGATCTTAGATCCTAGAAAAGCGTGTGGTTATGATAATCTTCCTACACGGTTGTTGAAAGATGCTGCCCTTAACATTTCAGGACCTCTGTCATATATTTTTCAATCTCTCTATAGAGAAAGGTAAATTCCCAGATGCTTTAAAGGTGGCAAAAGTGACACCCTAATACAAAAAGGGACCTAAGATGAGGCAGGCAACTACAGACCTATATCAGTTTTACCAGTACTGGGCAAAGTCTTTGAGAAAATAATCAATATTCGTGTAATTACATACTTAGAAAAAATAATATCTTATTTCAACACCAATATGGTTTCCGTAAGAAACACAGCACCAAGTTATCTTTGATTAATCTTGCAAACACATTATTACGATACTTAGATGAAGGTCGAACGACAGTTGGAATATTTATTGATTTCAAAAAGGCATTTGATACTATAAACACAGTATTCTCTTAAAAAATGTCACACTATGGAATTCGGGGTTTAGCTCTGCAATGGTTTGAAGATTATTTGTGCAGACGCCTGCAGTTCATACAGTATAAAGATAAAATGTCTCCAAACTTGAATATAACTTGCGGAGTCCCTCAAGGCTCTGTTCTTGGACCAACATTGTTTTTACTTTAATATAAATGATTTACCAAACTCCACAAATTTCTTCAAATTTCAGGTTATTCGGCTGATGACTCCAATTTATTCACACTTCTAATGCCAGACAGAAAGAAATTGATTTAGATATTGTAAGCCAAATTTAGAAAAAGTCCAGAAGTGGTGCAATGTGAATAAAGTTACAAATTAACTTGCAAAAGACAAAATTATATGATTATCAAATCCAGTCGTAGATTAATTGATAAGAAAGGCTCTGTGAAAATATCAGGTTTAGGTATCGAAGAGCGTTTACACTGCGTCGTTTGTCGGAATTCATATTGACAAACCACCTTTCATGGAAAGATCATATCCACGAATAAACAAATGTGTTCGTAAGAAAGTAAGGCATCTTTTATTACGGCAATTTGTCCAAAGTATATACTTGTCTTATTGTACAAGGCCTTTTCCAACCTCACCTCTCGTATGGAATAAGTGTGGGAAGCACGTACAAAACAAATTTTGAACTGTATATATTTAGTCAAAAAATGCAATGAGAGCAATTACATTCAGTCCTTAGGACAAGATTCAAACCTCTTTTTCAAAACCTACATATATTGAATATATTTGATCTTCATGACCTCCTTGTGTCAACATTCATGTATGACTTAGTTAAAGGTAAATTACCTCACTCTTTAGCAGATTATTGTCAGGTAACACAACAAGATACTCAACAAGAGGAAAAGAAAATGTTTATTATGTCTACCAATGTATGTCAACGCAAAGGACAATCTAGTATTTCGTTCGTTGTACAAAACTGTGGAATGATCCCCAGACGAAATTAAATTAAAACCAACAAGATCAGCTTTGCGAGACACCACTACATCCACCTTCAATGTTAATGTTGTAGGTCATATAAACTTGCCTTGAACGTTTCAATATTTTAATTATTGCATGCTACATTTCTTTGATACTGATTTAACATATGTCTTAAGCAGTTTGCGCTCTTACGTAACTATATCATTTTGCTTATGAATGGTATATATATCATAGTTATTCATTTAGTCTCTTTCTATCCTTTGTAACTCCCAATGCTAGTAATAGGAATCTAAAACGTGTTAAGCTCTTCAAGTATTTTGTAAATAGTTTGTAAATACTTGTAAATGAAACAAAATTTTATATGCAGATTTAAAAATGCAAAAACAAAACCAACAAATATATCTTGCCATAACGTGTGGAACTAGGCTCGACTAGCACTTGTGCTAACTTCTAAGTTCCATTTAACATCTCCACATTCTCTCTCCTGTTCAATCACACTTTGATTTTCTATACGTATTTAATGGCTCTTTACATTGTTATTCATTTTTGTAAGATTGTATTTCCTATGCATTGTTATAATAACGTGTTGTGTTGATGATGTTAATAAATTCAATTCAATTCAATTCAATTCAACGAAAATTGGTGCCTGTGGTATTCCTGTGGTACTAAAATTACCACACAAAATACCACAGGAATATCTCATACCACAGGAAGTGTGTGGTAATATAACATAGAGTCGTGTGGTAATGAAAATGGGTGTATATTGTATTCCTGAGGTACTAAAATTACCACACAAAATACCACAGGAATATCTCATACCACAGGAAATGTGTGGTAATATACTTTATATTCGTGTGGTATTCCTGTGGTACCCAAATTACCACACAAAATACCACAGGAATATCTCATACCACAGGAAGTGTGTGGTAATATAACATAGAGTCGTGTGGTAATGAAAATGGGTGTATATTGTATTCCTGTGGTACCTAAATTACCACACAGAATGCCACAGGAAGATCTCATACCACAGAAAATGTGTGGTAATATAAAATAGAGTTATGTGGTAATGATAATGGCTGTCTGTGGTATTTCTGTGGTACCCAGAGTACCACACAAAGTACCACTTGAATATCTAATAATACAGGAAATGAGTGGTAGTATACCATAGAATCGTGTGGCGATAAAAATGGATACCTGTGGTGTTCCAGATGTACCAAAATTACCACAGAAAGTACAACAGGAATATCTCATATCACAGGAAATGTGAGGTATCATGGAGTCGTGTGGGAATGAAAATGGGTGTCTGTGGTATTCCTGTATAGTACCTATATTACCACACAAAATACCACAGGACGATCTCATGCAACAGGTAATGTGTTGTAATAACATGTAGAGTTGTGTGGTAATTAAAATGGGTGTCTGTGGTATTCCTGTCGTACCTAAATTACCACACAAATACCATAGGAAGATCTCGTAGGCCTACCACAGGAAATGTGTGGTAATATAACACAGAGTTATGTGGTAATGATGATGGGTGTCTGTGGTATTCCTGTTGAACCCAGAGTACCACACAAAGTACCACATGAATATCTAATAATACAGGAAATGAGTGTGGTAATAGAATCGTGTGGTAATGAAAATGGGTACCTGTGGTATTCCTGTATAGTACCTATATTACCACACAAAATACCACAGGAAGATCTCATATAACAGGTAATGTGTTGTAATAACATATAGAGTTGTGTGGTAATTAAAATGGGTGTCTGTGGTATTCCTGTGGTACCTAAATTACCACACAAATACCATAGGAAGATCTGATATCACAGGAAATGTGTGGTAATATAACACATAGTTATGTGGTAATGATAATGAGTGTCTGTGGTATTCCGGTGGTACCCAGAGTACCACACAAAGTACCACATGAATATCTAATAACACAGGAAATGAGTGTGGTAATATAGAGTCGTGTGGTAATCAAAATGGGTACCTCTGGTACCTAAATTACAACACAAAATACAAGAGGAATATCTCATACCACAGGAAATGTGGGGTAATATATCATGGAGTCGTGTGGAAATGAAAATGGGTGTCTGTGGTATTCCTGTACATAAAAAAAATGAAAAAATGGTACAGTCCGGAAAAAAAAACATTTAGGCATCAAATCATCTCAAATAAAGTAAAACAAAAGTTATCCTAATTTTTGTGCGGCGATGAGCTATTCGAAATAGCACACATCTTTTGTCTCGGTGCGCTGAATTCATGGCTATGTGCGAAACCCACAGAGAAGCATGCGCAATAAGAACATTTTTTCTTGATTATAGCAAACTTGTCATATCTCAAGATCTACAGCACCAAAAAGGATGAAATAAATTGCAGAAGATAGCCTGATTTTCCTAGCTTATTAAAATATCACACACTTTAAAAATGTGATTAATTTTCATACTAAAAAAAAAAATTCCAACTGTACCATTTTATTTGACACAGACTGTAGTACTTACCTATATTACCACGTAAAATACCACAGAAAGATCTCATACCACAGGAAATATGTGGTAACATTATATATATTCATGTGTTAATCAACAAAAATACCAGAGCAGAACAAACACGTCAGTATCACACATGAGTACCACACATCACCACACAGTGCCTACCACATACTGATACCACATGAATGTATAACAGGAATATACCGCAATATGTGTAGGTGTGTGTGTATGGGTGTGTGTGTGTGTGTGTGTGTGAAGGGTAGTCATACCACAGGAAATATGTGGTAATATACGAGAGTCGTGTGGTAATACCACATGAATACCACACACTTGTTACCACAGGATCAAAATACCACTCACTATTATATAATTTGTGTGTGTGTGTGTATGTGGATGTATGTGCATGAGTGTGACATTAGTTCTTAAACAATATTTTGGTGTAGTTTCGCTTGTGGTCTAAGGATTCTCTTGTAGGCCTACTAGCTTTACAGGAAGGAACATTAGACGAAATGGGAATTAATTAGACCAAATGGTAATGTGACCAACTGATTGTAGACAAACAACCAAGAGGGATTAGACCAAATGGGCATTAGTCAAAGTGGATTTACACCAAGTGTTAGTTTCCTGCTGAAGTGTAGAAGTCGTGTGGTATTCCTGAGGTATTTTCATGTGGTATTATGGTAATTAGCTCATTTGCATAAAATGATTTGGTATGCACAAATCAGTATTTTGTGAACTTTACCTTAATAAACAGTAATTCACTGCATATTGATGTATTTTCTTTTAGGGAAATGTATTTCCTAAACACAGAGTAACATCAAGAGCGATAATTATGAAATTTGCATTATTATTAAGAAATATAGAAATAACTAACTGTGAAAAAACATATTTTTGCAATATATTGGTATATATATCAGCGTGTGGTATTCTTTAGTGTGTGCGGTATTCCTGTGGTAACGGCGTGTGGTAATCCTGTGGTAACAGCGGGTACATCCTGTGGTAATCCTGTGGTAACGGCGTGTGGTAATCCTGTGGTAACGGCGTGTGGTAATCCTGTGGTAACGGCATGGGGTAATCCTGTGGTAACGGTATGTGGTATTCCTGTGGTAACTTTGTGGGGTAATGGGTGTGTGGTAATATTTTTTTTAACACACGAATTTGTGTGGTAATGTCCCAATTTTACCACAGGATTCGTGTGGTAATCCATGTGGTAATGTCCCAATTTTACCCCAGGATTCGTGTGGTAATTCATGTGGTAAATGTCCCAATTTTACCACAGGATTCGTGTGGTAATTTATGTGGTAAATGTCCCAATTTTACCACAGGATTCTTGTGGTAAATATGTCCCAATTTTACCACAGGATTCGTGTGGTAAAATGTCCTGTGGTAATTACCACAGGATTACCACAGGATTAGCACAGAACATTTTTGTAAGGGTATGTATTTAAATGTTTTTCTTAAAAGTAACAACGACTCTACTATGTCTGGAATTGGCTTTAAATGTTGAAAATCATTAACTTTAAGATATCATTTCAAATTATAAGACCCTTCAGTAAATACAATGACTATATATTTTATTGTTTTGTATTTTGTATATTATTTCTTTAAAAAAAAAAATTATTAAAATATTGTTTTCATTATATAAATTAATATAGGCCTACAATAAGTTATTTACATTAATGATATGCTGTGAATATACCTCAAAAATCGTAGGAGAGAGATTGATGTCTCATTCCAATACAAAGGATTGGGATGGGTTAGAGTTAGGGTAAGGGTTAGACCGAGCTACGTTGCAGAAGCTAGCGAAGCCTATTTGGTTGGTCTGATCGAGGGTTAGGGTTTAGGGTTAGGGTTAGGGTTAGGGTTAGGGTTAGAGTCAGTCACCAATGTTCAAAATCAAATTCTTAGTTAGGAATTAATTTTTATATATATGATAGACCTCATCGAGATAAGTTACCCCCCAAAATTTGAGATCTTAACTCGTACTAGTTTTTGTTCCAGCCGCTTTGAAAGTTGCCATATATATGTACATAAGAAATAATTAATCAAGTCTGGAAGGAAGACTAATTGTATTTAAGAGTTCAAAATTCACACATATTATTGAGATGGTCCAAGGTCCAACATATGTGAATTTCAACTCGTTACTCCTTTTAGTCTTAGCTCCAGGCTTCTTTGAATTTTTTTTTTTCGTTTTTTTTTCCAAGTTTTTTTTTTCATAGAAAAAAAAATTTTTTTGGAGGTGTTTCAAACAATTTTAAGCAATTTTTTTTTCTTCCCCAATTAGGGTTAGAGTCAGGGTTTAGGGGTAAGGGTCAGGGTTTAGGGGTTAGGGTCAGGGTTTAGGGGTTAGGGGTTAGGGTCAGGGTTTAGGGGTTAGGGTCAGGGTTTAGGGGTTAGGGTCAGGGTTAGGGTTAGGGTCAGGGTTAGGTATAAGGCTAGATTGCGCTAGTGGCAGGGTATGTTTTGGCAGGGTTTTGGGGTTTACCTTATTATCATAAAATAATATGTTAGTTAAATAAGGACTAACTTTAATCTTTGCAATATAAAGTAGGGAATAACTTTAATCTGTGCAATATAGGGTTCGTTTCCTTGCTCTGTGTGGGACCTCTGACTACATTACTTTGGAATGTGTTCTCTTTCACATTATTTTTGTTCACACTACTTTAACTTACAAAAGATGAAGGGACTGATTTTGTTTGTATTGTGTTTATCACTTTGGTTTCTTTATTGTTGATATTGTTCTTTCATTTATGTTTCATTCATCTTTCTTTTTTCATCATTTTTTTTTATTTACTTTCAATAAGTAAATAAACATCCTGCTGCTGCACCTGTAGTCCTTCTCAGATTGAAGACGATACAGTGGAAACTTTTTCCAGCTGATTTCCTGTAAGATATAATGTAAAAGAGAAAAATATGAAACGTGCTTAGATTATGAGATAACAACTTAGTATATATTTGCCACTGAATTTTTAAACTAGACAATCTCGCTTAAGATTAAAGTTAAACCATAATAAAAAATGTAAATGTTAACAGTCTAGTTGGATGAAAAGAAAACATGTAATATAACCGTGCTATTAAAGTGTGCAACTCCATATTTTAGCACATGACTAAAGTTAATCTTTTCTGATTACATTAAACTACCTACATCTCGTCAAAGATAAAGTTAATACAGAATAATATGAAAGAGACCACATTCCAAAGTGATGTAGTCAGAGGACCCACACAGAGCTAGGAAACGGACCCTTGTAGGTAACAACTATTGCAACCTACTTTCGTAATTATATTGTCAAGATGAAAGATATACTCTATTTAAAGTGTGATATGGACAAGTTAGTTTGTTTGTAAGAAAACAATTTAAAATATCATTACCATTAAATTATGCAACTGTATGTTGCGGCAGAAGATTTAAGTTAATCTTGATTGGACTGTGGTACGAATTCATAAAACCACCGGTGATAAAACTACCTCATCTTCTCAAAGATTTGAATTAATACAAGAAAGAAATGGTGAGGAGACCCACAATTTTCCAAATGATTGTAGTCGGAGGACCCACCAGAGCCAGGAAAACGAACCCTTAGGAACAAAATTATGGTGCACACCTTAACTTTCACGAGTATTCTGCCAAGATTAAAGTTATGCCCTATTTAAATTGTGATATGGACAAGCTAGTTTGTAAGAAAGCATCTTGATATATCATTACAATTAAATTATGGAAACTATATATTGCGGCGCAAGATTTAAGTTAATCTTTATTGTGTCGAAGAATACATAAACTACCTATATCTCTCCAAAGATGAGCAAATACAGAATAATGTGAAAGAGACCACATTCCAAAGTGATGAAGTCAGAGGACCCACACAGAGCTAGGAAACGGAGGCTTTTAGGAAACAACTATTGCACCCTACATTCAAAAGTATATTGCCCGATTAAAGTTATTATCTATTTAAATTGCGATATGGACAAGCTAGTTTGTTTGTAAGAAAAGATTTTAATATTTAATCCTGTACCCTACTTTCACAATTATATTTAGGCCTACAAGATTAAAATTATACTCTAGTATGGATTGTAAGGAACATTTTAATATATCCTTGCTCATCAAATATTTAACTATGTATTCTACAAAGATCAAATGCAATCTCACAAAAGGAACGCTATTAATTGCCCGAGCTAATGCAGAACCGCTAAGTATGATTTGAAATAAATAATGAATACCATTGTATCCGCTCTCATAAATGGCAAAAAGGTAATTGGTGAAACGCATTCTACAATGCCGTTTCCCATCCACGTGAATCAAATAATAACAAGCAAACTATATTTTTGAACTAAAACTGTTGAGATTAGTAAGGAAAATTCACCTTTTCCAGCACTCCTCCTTGAAAAGCAAAAGTATAAAATAGATGTAAATCTCCGATTTTTCGCTTGACTGGCTAAGAGTATGGCAGATTAATTGATATTGATTCAGGAGTTCCACGTATATCGTCCTCGCTCAGTGCAGGATGGATACAAACTGATGCCAACTGAATTTTGAATATACAATCGTGTAAGCTGATTGGCTCATACCCTTATGCATTGGTCTACAGTTGTGTTTGCTCAGGGAGTTGTCTCCTCAATTGTCTGTACACGTTATTATACTGGCTGTATCTGTTAGTGTTAGAAATTCCTATGCTGACCTTTATCGCGACCTTAAAGGATCATCCTTGTCAGAACCATACCCAATGCATTCTCAAATACTGGTCTATGACGAACGAATAATGTAAGACATAATAATGAAGAAAGAGGGAATGGATAATTACTAAAGAAAAAGTGATACTAAAGAATGATATGACAGGAAAGAAAAGTACAATGAAAACAAAGTAAGACATAAACAATGATGAAATTGGATAGAAGAGAAAAGGGGGATAAAAAGAGAGAGAGAGAGAAAAAAATGTTAGACAGTAAAACTACTAAATGAAAAAGAATCTAGAGGAGAGAAAAGGAAGAAAAACAAAGAAATGCAGAAAGAATGTTGAAACAAAGATATACAATAAATTATGATTGAAGAAAAGAAGGAAAAACACAAAAACAAATAAATACATAAAAAATCTACTGGAGAAGAAGAGGAAAGAAAAACAATACAATGAAATACATTAGAATTTATAGGAAGAGGAGAGGAAAAAGGATTATACAAGAAATACACTAGAATATATACAAAGAAGAGTGATAAAGAAATACATAAGAAATAGTAGCCAAGAAGATAAAGAAATAAGAATATAGGAGAGAAGAGGAAGATGAATAAAATAAAGAAATATATTCAATTGTAGAGTGGCTTTATTCCAAGATTAAAATATTCTCATCCAAATTCAAGTTCATTATAACCATGTACATAACAGAATAATTGATGTGATATTGGTGACAGATATGACAAGGTTCAAATCCACAGAGGGTGTAAATGGGTTTGTAATTGGGCTGGCCAAACGTTCAAGCACCTAGTTTTGTAAACATCCATTGATTCTCCACCTTGATATGAAACTAAAAAGTGTCATTGCTGAATTCAACTTAACAATTATTTAATATATTACACTCCTCTAAGAATACATAATGAATGACTGAAGAGAAGAAGGAAGAAACACAACCCCCCCCCCAAGAAAAAAAAAAAACAAACAGTAGGCAGAAATACCAAACAGTAAAAGACATAAGGATTTATAGTTAGAGAAGAGGAAAGAAAGAAAAAACAAAGTAATACTTCAGAATTTATTGTAGAGAAGTGCAAAGAAGGATAAAAAAAGGAAATACTCAATGGCAGACAATAACATGAAAGAAGAATAAAACAAGGAGAGAAGAGGAAAGAAAGACAATTCAAAGAAATACAATTATAGGAGAGAAGAGGAAAGAAAGACAAAGGCAATGAAATACATAAGATTCATTGGTAGAGAAGAGGAAAGAAGGACGTAACAAAGAAATACATAAGAATATATATAGGAGAGAAGAGGAAAGAAGTAAAAATAAAAGAAGTACATAAGAATTTATAGGAAAGAAGAGGAAAGAAGGATAAAACAAAGAAATACATAAGAATTAATTGAGAAGAGAAGAGGAGAGAAAGACAAAACAAAGAAATACATAATAATTTATAGGAGAGAAGAGGAAATAGACAAAGGCAATGAAATACATAAGGATTCATTGGAAGAGAAGAGGAAAGAGCGACATAACAAGGAAATACATAATAATTTATAGGAGAGAAGAGGAAAATAGACAAAGGCAATGAAATACATAAGGATTCATTGGAAGAGAAGAGGAAAGAACGACATAACAAAGAAATACATAATAATTTATAGGAGAGAAGAGGAAAGAAAGACAAAGGCAATGAAATACATAAGGATTCATTGGAAGAAAAGAGGAAAGGAAGACATAACAAAAAAATACATAAGAATTTATAGGAGAGAAGAGGAAAGAAAGACAAAAAAAATGAAATACATGAACATTCATAGGAGAGGAAAGAAAGACAAAACAAAGAAATATTTAAGAATTTATAGGAGAGAAGAGCAAAGAAAGATAAAGCAAAGAAATACATAAAAATTTATAGAAGAGAAGACCGAAGAAAGATATCACAAGGAATTACATAATAATTTATAGGAGAGAAGAGAAAAGAAGGATAAAACAAAGAAATACATAAGAATTAATTGAGAAGAGAAGAGGAGAGAAAGACAAAACAAAGAAATACATAATAATTTATAGGAGAGAAGAGGAAATAGACAAAGGCAATGAAATACATAAGGATTCAATGGAAGAGAAGAGGAAAGAGCGACATAACAAGGAAATACATAATAATTTATAGGAGAGAAGAGGAAAATAGACAAAGGCAATGAAATACATAAGGATTCATTGGAAGAGAAGAGGAAAGAACGACATAACAAAGAAATACATAATAATTTATAGGAGAGAAGAGGAAAATAGACAAAGGCAATGAAATACATAAGGATTCATTGGAACAGTACAGAAGAGGAAAGAACAACATAACAAAGAAATACACAACAATTTATAGGAGAGAAGAGGAAAGAAAGACAAAATAAAGAAGTACATCAGAATTTAAAGAAGAGAAGAGGAAAGTAAGACAAAACAATGGAATACTTAAAGATTTATTGGAGAGAAGAGGAAAGAAAGACAAAACAAAGAAGGACGTTAGAATTCACAGGAGAGAAGAGGAAAGAAAGACAAAACAAAGAAATATTTAAGAATTTATAGGAGAGAAGAGAAAAGAAAGATAAAGCAAAGAAATACATACAAAATTATAGAAGAGAAGACCGAAAAAAGATAAATCAAGGAATTACATAAGAATTTATAGGAGAGAAGAGAAAAGAATGTTTCTCATTATTTTGTTTTGTTTTTGTTTCTTTTTACTTTCCTTATGTTATTCGTTGTTTTTCTCACTTTCCTTATGTTATTCATTGTTTTTTCTATCTTTCCTTATGTAAATCATTGTCTTTCTCACTTTCCTTATTTTACTCATCTTTTTTTTTAATTTTAATTTCTTATGTTATTTATTGTTTTGTCTCACTTTTCTTATGTTATTCATTGTTTTTCTCAATTTCTTCATGTTATCTATTGTTTTTCTCTCTTTCCTTATGTTATTCTTTGTTTTTCTCTCATTCCTTATGTTATTCATTGTTTTTCTCTCTTTCCTTATGTTATTCATTTTCCCTTATGTTATTTATTGTTTTTCTATTTCCTAAACACAATAATTTGTTGTTTCTATATATTTTCTTATTCATTGATTTCTTTTATTCCTAATTGTATTTATTGTTCTGTCTCGATTGTTTTATCTTTCTATAATGCATTACAGACAGTAATAGATATGCTTCATGCATTACTTCCGGGTTTGCTCCTCACACTTGTGACGTCATCAGATAGCCCTTAAAAATATCCACGGATCTTCCAATTGAACCCGATTGTATACAATGTTCAAAGCAGCAATTCTCGTGAACGCAATATGCTAAAGGGGTCAAATAAACGGTGTTCTGTTTCTCATGTACTAAACTTGAAAATGCAATTGAATTCAACAAGATTGGCTTCTTCTTTAATATTCCACTTTAAGGGTTAATCTATAGCATGCTGTAGGAAATTGGATGTAGTAATAGAGAACAGTGTTTAGTGATTATAACAGTTAGCTAGTTAATTTGTAAAGGAGTAAGGGATCACCTCAAAAATGTCAACAAGGTATTCAAGGATTCATTTAGGATGTGGGAACAAAGAAAGTTTTCATCTTGCACAGAAGTTACCATATTTTTTTTTTCTTTCAACCTTTACAGGTGTATTTATTGATCTAAAATCATGTTACATTTGATATTTTACATACATCAATTTATATCGAGAAATATAACAAATTAAACATACATATTTAGCTCTTTCGGCAAATTAAACAAATTAGGTTTTCCTTTTTTCACAATATGCACATTTATATCTAAACGTAGAGTTTTAGTGTTTAGGAATTGGTTTGAGGGTTTGGGGTTTAGAGTTTTAGTGTTTAGGGATTGGTTTTAGGGTTTGGGGTTTAGAGTTTTAGTGTTTAGGGTTTGGGGTTCAGGGTTTTACGGTTTGGTTTGAGGGTTTGGGGTTAGGGTTTGGTTTTAGGGTTTTAGGGTTTTGTTTTAGGATTTGGGGTTTAGGGTTTAAGAGTTTGGTTTTAGTGTTTGCGATCAGGGTTTTAGGGTTAAGTTTCAGGGTTTGTGGTTTAAGGTTTGGTTTTGTGGTTTAGAGTTTTAGTGTTTAGGGTTTTAGGGTTTGGGGTTTAAGGGTTTGGTTTTAGTGTTTGGGCTAAGGGTTTTAGGGTTTTGTTTCAGGGTTTGTTGTTTAGGGTTTGGTTTTAGGGTAAGGGGCTTACGGTTTTATGGTTAGGTTTCAGGGTTTGTGGTTTAGGGTTTAGTTTTAGGGTTTGTGGTTTAGGGTTTAGTTTTAGGGTTTGTGCTTTAGGGTTTGGTTTTAGGGTAAGGGGCTTACGGTTTTATGGTTAGGTTTCAGGGTTTGTGGTTTAGGGTTTAGTTTTAGGGTTTGTGGTTTAGGGTTTAGTTTTAGGGTTTGTGCTTTAGGGTTTGGTTTTAGGGTAAGGGGCTTACGGTTTTATGGTTAGGTTTCAGGGTTTGTGGTTTAGGGTTTAGTTTTAGGGTTTGTGGTTTAGGGTTAGGGTTAGGGTTTGTGCTTTAGGGTTTGGGTTTTAGGGTTGTAGGCTTTTGTTTGAGGGTTTGTGGTCTATTGTTTGGTTTGAGAGTTAGGGGTTTACGGTTTTATGGTTTGGTTTCAGGGTTTGTGGTTTAGGGTTTAGTTTTAGGGTTCGTGCTTTAGGGTTTGGTTTAAGGGTTTGAGGTTCAGGGTTTTAGGGTTTTGTTTGAGGGTTTGTGGTTTATTGTTTGGTTTTAGGGTAAGGGGTTTACGGTTTTATGGTTTGGTTTCAGGGTTTGTTTTTAGGGTTTTAGGGCTCAGGGTTTTAGGGTTATGTTTCAGGGTTTGTAGTTGAAGGTTTGGTTTTAGGTTTTGGGGTTTTAGAGTTTTAGTGTTTAGGATTTGGGGATCAGTGTTTTACGGTTTGGTTTGAGGGTTAGGGGTTTAGGGTTAGGGTTAGGGTTAGGGTTTAGGGTTAGGGTTGGGGTTGGGTTAGGGTTTAGGGTTTAGGGTTTAGGGTAGGGTTAAGGTATAAGGCTAGATTGCGCTAGTGGCAGGGTATGTTTTGGCAGGGTTTTGGGTTTTACCTTATTATCATAAAATAATATGTTAGTTAAATAAGGACTAACTTTAATCTTGCAATATATATATTGGGAATAACGGTTCGTTTCCTTGCTCTGTGTGGGACCTCTGACTACATTACTTTGGAATGTGTTCTCTTTCACATTATTTTTGTTTACACTACTTTAACTTACAAAAGATGAAGGGACTGATTTTTTTTTGTATGGTGTTTATCACTTTGGTTTCTTTATTGTTGATATTGTTCTTTGATTTATGTTTCATTCATCTTTATTTTTTCATCATTATTTTTTATTTACTTTCGATAAGTAAATAAATATCCTGCTGTTGCACCTGTAGTCCTTCTCAGGTTGAAGACGATACAGTGGAAACTTTTCCCAGCTGATTTCCTGTAAGATATAATGTAAAAGAGAAAAATATGAAACGTGCTTAGATTATGA
>CALNVZ010003433.1:50561866-50578984 GCA_940671915.1 Paracentrotus lividus | reverse complement strand
TTAGTCACACATCGTACTTGCATTTCTATTTCCTGAAAATGTTATGTGAATTATAAAGAGTGACAGAAAATCTGTTGGTAACATATTCAAAAGTTGTATCTAACGTTATGAAAATACTTTAACGAAGATGTTTGTTTGAGAATATTTTTTTTAAACATATTTTAATGACTTTTACACAACCTTTCATGCTTTTCCATCAACACACATCAGTCTTAAATGATTATGTTTAAAACATTTTTAATAACATCAAAGCTATAACGTTTTAAAAGAGGTTGTCAAATGTTCTACACTTGTATTTCTTATCTGAAATGTTCAATATGATATTATAAAAGCGTTGAAAAAGGCCATTGAAGAATATTTTAATACGTTTCGAAAGGAACGTTATGAAAATTTTAACCCAAAGCATGATCTTGATTTGAGAATATTTTTAAACAATTTAATGCACATTTATTATATAAACACACAAACTTGAGCGTCTTCCAGAAAATGTTTAATGATATATTTAAAATATTTTTATACAATCAAAGCTACATTTAAAGATGTTGTCCAAAATATTTCCTTTGTTTTTCTGAAAATGTTATAAATGATATTATAAATACGCTAAAAAGGCTGAAAGGTAAATACCCCTTATACATTTCTTAGAACCGTGAGATAAAAATATTTATAATCATAAGATGCTTAATATTTGAGAATTTTAAACATTACTATCTATAGACTATATACACAAGGCCAATCTACTCCCTAATGCTCCACAAAGAAGAAGTTAGAAGTAGAAAACTATTAGTTATTTAAGAGATATTGCTTATCTCATAGCTATGATCACATACAAGAAGCACACTAGACGTTTACAAGTAATGTTGATCAAGAAATATAATTTTCTTTGTTATCTGAAAAATCCTTATTAATGAATTATATTATATAGCGTGTATGGCTAAAACAAGTGCATAAGTTGAACAAGAATATTTAATAACGTTTCCAAAGGAACGTTATGAAATATTTTAACCAAGACCCTGTTTGTTGGAGTAATATAATTTTTAAAAATATGAATTTTTAAATAAACTTTCTACCACAACCTTTGATGCTTTATTACCAATAATGCTTTAAATGATAATTTTATATATAAACATTTACTTCTACAGAAAACAAAGCGACGTATAACAGCGAATTAATAAAGTATGATGTGCAAAGAATCTAGTAATCATTTTGTTTTTTTGCAGATATTATATAAGGTATTAATGAATATTATGATAAATACGGTGAATAAGCTTAAAGCTATAATGAGTATGTTGGTAAATTCAAGTGATACTTTAAATTACATTTCTCTTAAAGAAACCGTGATGAAAATAATTCATATACAGAAATGAGAGAGAAGATCATGATCATGCAGATAGATCATTTGTAAAACATCTATTTTAATGACTTATTTACGAGCCAACATTTGATGCCTTTTCTCAAATGTTTACAATGATATAAATATAGTGCATAAAAAAGAGTTTCAATAGTATGAACAATCCAAGAAGAGAGGGTAAGACACGTTTTAAAAGGATATGCCAGATAGATATGTATTTGCGTGCTTTTGATCTATTCGAAAATGTTATTTGATATTAGAAGCAGATAATTGCACAACACAAGGTCAATTGTTGGCGGAAACAAGATATTTAGAAGTATACGATTTCTAAAACGGACAACACGATATGAAAATGATTTACCAAAGATATTTGTTTGAGAATAGTAGGAATTTTAAAATACATATTTTGAATGACTTTTTAACACACTTTGATGCTTTTCCCAAAAGTGTTAAATGATATGTTAAAAGAGAACATTCATTCACCTTACACTACAAACTTCGATAACGGTTAAATACAGGATATTTGCCAACAACTGTTTAGCTTTGATTTTTCTTGAAAATTTCGATGAGCTTATGAATATATTAATTCTAAATACGTCTCGACCACAATAAGGTGTTGGATAATATACACTTAATAACATTATATCTAAGAAGAGTTGAACAAAATATATTTTCAAGGATGTGTTTATGAGAGAATACTTTTGTAAACACACATTTTTCTATGACTCGTTATAGGACAAAGCAATTTGATTGCCTTTTCTCTATAATGGTTAACTATGATATCTTTAAATATTGTGTTTAATAACATACATAGCTAACATAACGTTAAACAAGTATATTAAAAGAATTGTATGGTCTCATTAAATGTGTTCTGAAATTGTATTTTCTATAGATGTAATTATGGGTTAGAGTAAAAAGCCGTTGCAAAAAGGTCTATTGGAAAGATATTTTAATAACGTTTCACATAGGAACGTTATATGAAAATAATTTGTACTACACAAGATGTTTTGTTTTGAGAATAGAATTTATTTAATACAAATATTCGAATGACTATTTACACACACCATTCTGAATGCTTTTCTCAAATGTTTAAATGAGTAGTTATTAGAGAAGATTCTGTTTACATACAATAGCTAAACGAGTATCTGATAAAGATGTTGTACGAATTAATGATAATCTGTGATGTTTTCTGAGCGAGATGTTGAGTAATATGATCATAACAGTAAGCGTTACAATAAAAGGGTGGAGACAATAACATTTTAGTAAGAACTTGTTTTCAAAGAATGGAACGTTAGTCAAAATTTACAAAAGAGTTTGTGTTGGAACCAGAATATTATAAACGTTATTTCAACTGACTTTTGCGGCAACAGTTTTGATGTTGTGACTCGACAAATGTTTCATAACAAAGTATATTAAAACATTTGTTTCTATATAGTTAAAATGTATCACATATTATATAAATGTTTTTAAAAATGTTTATTGAGGTTTTTCTTCAAAATATTTTTTGATTTGATTCTCTCGAACATCGAAGGAATATTAAAAATGAATATTTCATTAACAATTTTTGAGACAGTTTTAATATATGTTATTAGATTAAGCACGACAAAATACATTGCTGGTCTAAACAAGTGTTAGTAAAATGTTTTATGTATTTAAACATATGTAACATGAAATACCAAACGTTTATTAACGTTTTGCTTAATTTGTTATTGCCTAAAAATGTTATTTTGCGAAAACATTTCATGAGACTTTTGAAAATGTTGATGATATACGTATGGCCATGCTGGGATAAGCGACTGATGACTTTTGCTGCTGAGTTAATTTTTCTGACTAATTTTGTCCCTGCTTCATACTACTTTTTGGGACCCTGGCTATATCATCGTGAGGACATATCTTCCCGTCACCTTCAAGTGGACCTATTTTTCCAAGAAAAAGTATTGTCGACACCCTACATGAGCCCATGTTTTCTGTACTTAATTTTATTTCGTACATTTTTGGTTCCCTTTTTATGATTTTCCGTCCCGAGTCAAAGCGGACGTCGATCCATGAACCTGTCAGTTCCTACCCCAGATGGTGCACTAGGAGGCTAGATGTTAAATTTTTATCTGTTTTTTATATTAAAGTTATAAATTTCCTTATAATATATTCTGGAAGACGTAAGTCTGATCTAGGGGGCTGAGTTGGATAAGACTACAAACGAGAGATTGTAGGCTTTGAAAAACAAAAAATTTGGGAAAATATTTGATAATTATTTTTAATTTCCATTCTTTATGCTGAATCCAAACAAAAGAGAAAGTATAAAACCCATACTGCTTGTCTTATAACGCCTTAAATATCATTCCATCGATCCACTCCTTGAGATTTGTCTGTTTACGCCTTGATGATCAAGGCTGGTAATAGTATATTGATGATATTTTTATTGATTTATGTTTGGTGAGATTGTACAATACAATTGGAAGATAGAAATTTCCATGGTGTAAAAATGAATCAAATGAATGTTGAACCCCAATCAAATAAATTTGACCCCTCCCCTAAGAACAAAGAATCGAGCCTTAAAGTAACCATCATCATCATCATAGGCCTCCTTCGGTCGATATCAGACCATGAGGTAGTGCATCCCTAGGTTTTTGATGTGCGCGTTTTGAGGCGAGCTTCGGCTGTGGCTGGTGAGGCCAGTTTCGAGATTTGCATTCCCCTTCCAACAATTGTCCACATTATGAGTTGTCTCTAAATTACAGTAGTCATTCCGTGCCTTTCTTCAGAGCACCGTTTCTCATCAGCTAAGGGCAAGGTGCTTTTCCTCTCCATCCCTAGTTGGCTTACGAAGGAGCCTCTCCATCTTGTGCGGTCATTGCTTCTTACTTCCCAAATGTGATGATGTCCATATGTTTATTCATGTCCTTCATATCGCGCTTACATTTAACATCCTATAATTGTATACGTAGCTTGGACGACCAACAGCCCTCTTATCCCATGGGTCGCGTGACACAAAAAGGGCCCCCAAAATGAGAAAATACACATAAAAGAGCCATCTTTCTAGAGGGTGACAAACTTTTTTAAGAAAATCCGCCGGAAGCAGTTGAGGGAACGTCCAACATATACCCGAGATCCCAGAAAGTGAAAGCGGTGGACAAACACATTCAAGAAATTAATAACGGAGCAACATTATTGTCGCTTGATCAGAAAAAATTCCACCTTTATGAACGACAGTGTATATTGAGTCTCAGACTATTGACGTTTTTGGGCGTCGTTTTGTGGTTTTCAAGCCAGATTCGCAACTATTCGGTGCTCCGATAGCTTTAAAAACGGGAGACATGGACCCCCGTTTTAATGTTTTCTAACCCATGTGAGTATGTATTCCTAGATACATGATTTGCAAATTTTATATGAAAAATTGTACATGATTGAATGTTGGGAGCATAATTTGAATCAAGTGTAATTATTAGAGTGGATTTTCCGCTTTTGACGTTTCGGGCGTTTTTGTGACTTTGAAGCAGATTGCAAGTATTCCGGCGCCGACGAGTTCGAAAACGAGCACATGGACCCCCCCCCCTTTTTTTTAATTTTTTATTTCTACACTATTTATGTGAATCCCTCTACAACTTTTGCAAATTGTTGAGAGACTGATGGATTTCTAAAAAAAGTGCACGTTAAACTATACTTATTTATTTTCTGTAGATTCCAAGCCTCTAAGATATGGTTTTTGCCATTTACTGCACGCATCAATTTGCCACATGAGGGCGCTGCTGTAGAAATAAGTTCAAATATGCCAGTTTAAACAATGCCCCATCTTTGGTATAAATCCGTAACAAAATCAGAAGAGGTTAGATAAAGGTCTGAGAGGTTTGACAAAGTAATGACGATTTTAACTTGTTTGTTGCAATCATGATTCTAGACAGAGGCCAATTTCTTAAATTATGCTACTTTCCATTGCCATTCAAAATATGGCACTTCAAAGTCCCGAGTAGCAAAAAATCAAGCACATGAACCTATTATTGTTTGCATTTTGGCATACCGGAAGTAGAGCGTGCAAAATTTGGTGAAATGACAATGGACTTCGTTTCAACTGTGGCAAACGTCCGAAACCGTGCGAAGTCCATGTCATTTTCACCAAAAATTTTGCACAGAGTTAATTGGTAAAAAAAAAAAGCGCTCTCATGTGGCAAAAACCAACAATAGAGGCTTGGAATCTTATAATATAGAAAATAAAAAAAGTGATAGTTAAGGTGCACTTTTTTTAAAAAACCATGACAGTCTAATCAAATTTATAGGCAAATTGTAGAGGGATTCATCATAAATATGTAGAAAAATTAAAAAAAAAAAAAAAAAGGGGGTGGGTCCATGTGCTCGATTTTTAGACTATTCAGCGCCGAATTACCGCAAATCGGCTTGAAACCACAAAAACGCGCTGAAAACGTCAAACAAGTCTGTGATCCATGACGATTGATTCAAAATCATCTCTCAAACATTCAAAATCCATGTCATTGTCAATGGAAAATTTCAAAGTTGGTAGAGGAATACAATACTCAAATGGGTAGAAAATTCGAAAAAGGTGTCGCAATGGTGCGTCGTTTGAAACTATAGGCGGGCGCTGTCAATTAGTGGCGAGATGACTTTGAGTTGAAATCCACCGAAACGTGGCAAAAATACTCAAAAATGTGAAAACTATATCTAATTTTCGACTTATTCAAAAACTTTCAAAATCCTGCTCCCACTACCTTTACAATTAATTTCAAATCCATCGCAATCTCTAGAATAACACAAACATGCACCAACATAAATGCTTTACATATCTCTGCAGGTAGGTATATAATGAACAAAAAGAAGGAGTAAATAACATATTTATAAAGTTCATTTCTTGTTACTTCCCTCTAATAATAATCCTCCATATAAATCACACTTGGAATACAGCAATTTATCAATACGTGTGATGTGATGTGTATCTTGTTTTTTTATTTTCTCTATGTGCATGGTGTGTGTAGCTCATATGGTGTAGCTAGAACCTATAACTACGTACATGTATGCAGAGGAGCTCTCCCGCGAAATAATTTGAAGTAGATTAGACTCGCTCGCGAGCAGTTTCGTTGGGATATTTTGAATAAATGGCAGAGCAGTGGTGTAAAAAAAAAATACGCGTCCCGGGGCTACACTCGCGGAAACTATAATGCACAATTAATTCTATTTTGTTTTGAGCCTATTGCTCGCGGATACTAAATAGAGTTTATAATATAAATGCATAGTTTACTCCAAGTTTAACTCAGAATTTTCAGCCCGCGATTTGATTTTTTTTTTAAAGGTCCACACACACACACACACACACATTGGGACCATTCTTGGTCACGTGTGTGACCATAATTATGTAAAATCTTGACTTTAATTGACTATAACTCTTAATATGTTAAAGATATACTGATTTAATATTAATATTATGCTAACATATTTTGTTGGCTATGATTTGAAAATATTTCTTGATGTTGCATGTTCAAGGTCAGAGGTCAAAAGAAGTGGGTCGCGTGTGTGACTTCACAAAACGGCATAATTTTGAAAGTTCAATTTTATTTTGAAATTCATGTGAGTTTTAAAATAATAAAATGTTCTGAGATGGCCTACATGTATGCCACTGAATAGGAATCATTTCTGAAATTTCTATTATAATCTATTATTAAATCATATCGTGATGTCGGGTCACGAGTGTGATGTTATGATTGGTAATCATAGTAGAAGTCTGAATAGTTAAACTACTACTTCTTACTTCTTAGAAAGTTAAGTGACTCACTTTACCACACATTCCATTGAGATGAAATCCTTTATCTCTACCCATGTTAAAATGAAAGTAAAATGTACGAATGAATTCAGTTCCAATAAACTAGTCATACTATACAGACGTGTCTCTCAAGCCTCCTATATTATTGTACAACTGGAACTCAACATGGTGTCAGAATAAAAATCTGATTGTTATCGAGTAAAAATGGATGGCATGCGACCACCAGAAGCCTTTTCTACACAAGGCAGTAATATCTCGGATAACTGGAAGCGTTGGAAACAGCGTTTTAACCTGTATGTCACGGCAAGTGGACTTGACAAAAAGGACTTAAAAGTGCAAAAAGCAACACTTCTTCACACCATCGGTGAAGAGGCTCTGGAAATATACAATACATTTTCAGTAGAGCAGCAAGTGTCATCTTCTGGGCAACCTGTTGAGCCAACCCTTAAGGAATTGCTTGAGAAGTTCACAAAGCATTTTCAGCCGCAGTCCAACGTAACTTTTGAGAGACATTTGTTTAATACACGATTTCAAAGTGAAAGTGAATCGTTTGATCAGTTCGTCACAGACTTGAAGAAAAAGTCAAAGACATGTAAGAATTCTGAGCATATCTGAAGAGACAGCCTAAAAAAGACAGATATAGTGTATCGGAATACGTGATTGATGCCACCATAAGAGAAGGACTGCTATAAGAGAAAAAGCGAACTTGTCTCTAGAACAAAGCGATAAGACGATTTGCAAGCGACAGATTACATCCGCAACATATCGCAGAGCTAATAGCCAAAACAGAGACCATACATGCGTACAACCAACATCATCACGAGGACTTGCCAGAAAGTGGAAGTGAAACATCCACCACGACAATGTCCTGCTTTCGGAAAAGAGTGTCACAAAAGTGCCACAGAAGAACCACTTTAGTTCGATGTTCCGACAGCAAGATCGAAGAGAGGATCGCCCATCAAGGAAGGCCCCAACAAAAAGAAGGACTTCCAACCATAGTCATCGTGCGAGCAGAGGCGTCCCACGACATCAAGCAGCACGACGACTCGGACTCTGACATCGAAGAATTCCAATGTCGCCGAAGTCAGCGATTGCCAAGAAGGAAAGGAGAGAACACAGCCAAGGCAGGTATGTTAAGCTCAAATTCTTTCTTCTAAGACAAACAGGCATGCACAAATAAGTCTGTATAGATGCAAAAATTGAAGATAGATACACAGTTGCTCAGTGACAATATACTTGCACAAAGGCTTACAAAAATGTTGTGGTTTACCCATACAACCAAGCCCTGAAAAACAATACTTTGTAACAGAATTTCCAATCGTCATCTTTATGACATTGCCCTCTTTACTAGTCACCTAGTATTACTGACGATTCCCAGCCTCATTAGTAAGAGAGTCTTACATATTTCCTCTGTCAAATTACTATTCAAATTCGGATGTTGTGTATTCTATCATTGTTTCGTCACGCATGTTCTAGTGTACACTTTTTCCTTTAGAATTTCTTCACACATGTCTGGAGTATGACATTAATCTGCCCTGAGATTACTATTTGGATCATTCCTTAATCAAAATAGGTCCAAACCAACACCGTCCACCTCTCCCACGAATAAGTCCCAAGTGGCGATGTGAAAAACAACAAGTTAAAGATGAGCTACATCGCATGGGAAGAGAGAAATTGGTAGTGATTCATAAAACAAAACATAACCGACAGGAATGGTTAGCTCAATGGTTACATGTAGTCATAAAGAAAAGGGAAAAGACAACGGTTAGAATATCGTGTCTTGACTCCTAGTGGATTGAAAAGGCAATCAAAAAGGCACCACCTTATCCCATGAAAACAATAACGATATAACTGACATAGTTGCGGTGTGTCACAGATATTCAGCACATTAGTTATGCGATTGTGGTTTCTGGCAAATTCCCCTAGATGAAGAGAGTTAGCAAAACTCCTCACAATTCAACACGTCCATACCGGCATGATATAGATTTCAAAAGATTACCATTTTGGATATCATAACTCTGCGCAGTGAAATCTATCCAAAGAAATAATGACGCAGATATGTCAGCGACATTAGGAAGGTGTCGAGAGACAGTCTTGAGTAGATGACATTTTAATATATGGCCCTCCAAAAGAGTCCCATGTACACCGTTTAAAGCCAAGTGCTTTTCTGATAGATGAGAGAATAAATTGTGCCATACAAGCTAAACCCAGACAAATGCCATATCAAGGTCAAACAAAGGTTGACATCACATGGGTACACATACATGAACAAAGTGTGAAGGATTTTGATGAAAACTCAGACCCCAGAAATAGTAAGGTCAGATGCACAATTAAGATGCCTACCCCTCGAAAACAAATAAGGTAGCAATACAACAGTTAGCCTCAGAATTGGATTTCTTAAACTACTTTGAGGTAAGTATTATACCGAATCTATGTCAGATAAAATCAGCACCAAGTAGGAGTAACTAACTCAGAAAAAGATGTGTAGCATGGCACCTGGGTTGATACAAGAAGGAAACAGCTGTCAAAGCACTTAAAGATAGCGAACTCGACAAAATCCCAGTGCTTGTTGATGTACTATTGATGCACACAAAACACCTCGAAAATTTTATATGTGTAAGATGGAAATCTCAATTCAGGGCATCAGGATAGCAGTCCTATTTACTAATATGGACATCCCACGTTTGGCCATAATGCGTTCATAAAAGCATTATACAGGAATGAGCGCAGACCCCGATAACAATGTCGCGAATTAGAAAAGGAGCTTAGCCGCTCGATGTGATATTTGATTGTGTAGAAAAATTTCACCAATACATATTTAACGCACCAGTGTGACGTGAATGTTGAAACTTATGATATCACAAACCACTTGAATCGAAGATATACGTAAGTATATAGCCAGCTGCATGCTTCTTCATCCCTGACTTCCAGTGGAATAATGAACTTTTCTATACATATTGACAGATTCACGACAGAAAACTCGAACATCATAACACCTGATTTGATATCATATGAAAAGGCATTAAATCCTTTTCATATCTAGATCGCCATCTCTAGTAGGAATTTTCCTATCTGTTCAAAGTGACTGAATGTCGCATTGGAGAAAGCTACCCATTGCACTCATGACAAATACCCTACGCAGTATAAAAGAGATGGAAGAATAAGAGTTGAAACGAAAATAAGGATGAATACATTGCAAAAACTCCACAAGGATACAATCCTGGATCCCTGGATGGCCAAAATACAAAAACAGGAAGTACGTATGAAGGACAAGAAATTCCGACACATATTTGGTGAAGTACTAAGAGAAATTTATTGATATAGGCAGATTAGGAAGATCTATATCTCATGCAAAAGGATGCGCGAGATGATAGAATCATACCAATATCAATTCGCAAAAGAGATGATCGCAAAGTACTGGACTACGCCACATCCAAGGAATAGAAAAGACTAAGAAATTAGCACGCGATATCATGTACTGGCCTGGTATGTCAGCACAAATTGCAGACACAGTTGCATCATGCGAAATATGCAACACCTACAAACAAAACAATGCAAATGAACCAATGATTGGTCATACAAAACCAGACCAACCATGGCAAAAAGTCGGCTCTGATATCTTAGAGTTAAATGGAAAATACCATTTAATACTTGTCGACTACTACTCAAGTTTCTTTGAACTTTGTGACCTAAAGAACATGACAACTTCAACAGTCATTAAGCATTGCAAAGAACAATTTGCCAGATATGGAATACCATCTGAGTTTGTATCAGACAATGGTCCATGCTATGCATCAGCAGAATTTGCAAAATTCAGCTCTGATTACAATTTCAAGCATGTAACCAGCTCACCTGGCTACCCCAAATCCAATGGGAAAGCTGAAAGCGCTGTGAAAATAGCAAAGAACATGTTGCGCAAGTCGAGTGACATTCACCTTGCACTTATGCAATACCGCAACACCCCATTAGAAGGCTTAGATGCCTCTCCCTCCCAACTACTAATGGGACGTAGAACAAAAACACTCCTTCCTACCAGCAAAAGGTTACTAAAACCTAAAACACAAAAGAATGTGAACAAAAAGCTGACAGCAAAACAAGACAAACAGAAAGTGTTCTATGACAAAAACACACGAAATCTCCCCAACCTGTCAATTGGAGATGTTGTTAGGATGCGAAACACAAGAAATCCTAAAATTTGGCAAAAAGCAGTTGTAGTGAGAATATGTAAAGAGCCACGCTCATACATTGTAAGAGCTGAAGGCGTAGACTACCGACGTAATCGCAAAGATCTTATCAAAACAAAAGACAGTCTGAATCCATTGTATCAAGACTACGATGACAATGACCAGACTCATCAATCTCATGACAACCAGCCATCCTACCCCATGCACAGAACACAGCGATAATAGATTACAGTCAACATGCAACAGGGGATACACACCAATATAGGTAGACACATCAAACGCACCTTGGGGGGGCGTTTTCAGCGAAAGCGCATGGACAAGTTAGTCATATCTTTATCACGAACGCACGTGTAGTTTAGCTCCATCTTACTAAGTCGGTTTACAAACAATAGGCTCTTCAAGCTGGACAGCGCATGAATTTGTAAATATCGATATTAATCGGGGAGATGATGTCATCGAGCAATAGCCTTAATCACGGGTTTCGTTGATATTTAGACATTGGGTGGTTTAGCAAAATTTTCAATATTTAATCGAAATTGAAAAGTGATAAATCGGTCAATAACAGTAATGAAAAGCTCAATAAAATTATGTATAATTATAAATATGAATTAAACGCACAATGTTCTTACTACATATATTTACAAGTGTCAATCATGAAATTATAAGACACGTCAGAAACATGAGATGGGTACCCCGGATGCCGCTAATTTCATATAGTTTTATCGAGTAAATCAGACTATAAAAAAAGTACGCTAGCTGAAAAAATGCGAGGCTTAGATTGCAGGTTCTTTCCTAAATTCTGTTGCTCACAAAAAAGAAATAATAGTGCAAATAAAAAGAAATCTATTCAAAAATTATTAATTTTGAACTAATTAGATCGATTTTAAACTACCAACGTAGTCTCTGCGTGTCTCTTTATTTAGCTTTATGGTAGCTGAATAAAATGCTTTTTTGCAAATTTATTCAATTATTATTTCTTGATTGGATATAATCTAGAGCATACTTATTCTTTATTTGGATATAAAAATTCACTTAATTGGTAAACAACCAATTTATTTTAGATATTAGACCAAAATCATGAGGTTGCCACATTTTGTATGAAATCAAATGAGGAAAACGGAGATTGTCGGCGGCAAATGCAATTCGCAAACAAACGGATCGCTTGCCATAAATTGCGTTTGATTGACGTATTCAGCGCTCTCCAAAAGATATGAAGGTTCCGGAGCTGTCATAAGTTTTAGTCAGCTTGTTGGTCCACGATTCTTGTGCAGAGAGGGCGCTTCGGTGGATACCCGGCTTGTGGACAAGTTGATTCAAACTGATCTCCCGTTAGTCAAGAAAGTTAGACTTATTGAACGGTTTTCGCTGAAAACGGCCCCCTGAGAGATAATGGGGGGGGGGGAAGATAAAAAGCCAAAAACAAACCAAAAAGAAAAGGCAGATGGAGAGTTGATTGATTAATATTAAATAATCAATTTGGATTAATATCTTATATAGGCCTGACCTGTACAGCTTGAGACAGCTGTTTTACTTTGTAGTTGTTTAGTTCTAAGCTGTATTCTAAAAATGTAACATTCTTATTCCTCATTTTGTTTAATTATTTTGGAAGTTATTGATTCATAAATGCCTGAATACAATATGTCTGGAAGGAAATATGAGTATAGCATACACATTACTTGAACAGCTGAATAATTATAATGAACGCCACTGCAAGAAAGAAGAACCGAATCGGACTATGATAATTGAACTCTAATATATCTCAAACATGAAATATAAATGAGAGTGAAAGTCTAAATCACTCATTGGACTCTAATCCATTAAGTTCATTTTATTATACAATGTGGATTTGTATATGTTTATAATTATATGTTACTAATAATTATTAACATTCCCAAACTAATGATTTGCAAATATATTATGTTCAACTAACAATCAATTATTGCAAATAACAAGCAAATTGAAACCCTTCTTATAATAGATAAACAATTCTAATTTAAAGACTTCAATTTGAAGAACTAAAATAATATGCCAAATTGTATTGAAACATAAGTCTAATTTAATTTCAAACATTTCATTGATTAATATTCTGAATTTTAAAGTTGTTGAAAATTCAGTATTGAAAAGGGGGATGTTATGATTGGTAATCTGAATAGTTAAACTACTACTTCTTACTTCTTAGAAAGTTAAGTGACTCACTTTACCACACATTCCATTGAGATGAAATCCTTTATCTCTACCCATGTTAAAATGAAAGTAAAATGTACAAATGAATTCAGTTCCAATAAACTAGTCATACTATACAGACGTGTCTCTCAAGCCTCCTATATTATTGTACAACTGGAACTCAACATGTGACATAATAGCAAACTGTACAGGAAAATAAAAATATTACACATATTACCTTAAATGTACATTTTGAACAATTATTATCATATCAGTGGGGTGTACTACAAAGGCTTACGATTGATAAAAAGTTACGATGGATTTATTCTCGGTGGCCTCATCATGGACAGGATGCTCCAAAGTTGATGATCTTAATCTAACTCTAGCCCTTACCCTACTCTTAATTATCCAAATCCTAATCTATGACTGTACCTGGTTTTCATCCTTTTTCAAATGAGGCTACCGAGAGAAAATAAGTCGTAACTTTTTATCAATCGTAAGTCTTTGTGTTACACACCACAGCTGTGGTAAAACTTTTTATGAACTTAACACTAATCAGACTGGGGTGTTTTGGTAGCTGTCTGCGGAGGTCGGGGGGGGGGGTGGCTCCATGATGGCCCTACTAAGATTTCGGCTGCTAATCTCGCGAGCGCTCCGAAAATTTGCACGATTTTAGTGTGCGATGTAAACTACATGACTGCACTGTTAATTTTCTGGAATAATATTTATTTATTTTATATGAATTAATTATGCTGATTTATGCATGAAATCATAGATACTTTTTGCTCTAATTGACAGAATAAAGCTTCTGGAATGCTAATTTTGTGTGTACATATTCCTTATAGGTGTATAGTTTTGGTAACAAAATAGGAATTGGCACAAAACCGATCAAATGTAATTACATGTTGTCCACATTGCACTAAAAGATATGTGTGAGAGATTTTGTGACATTCCTTTCATTATTTCCGATGAATTTCATTGAAATTGATTGAATGAAGCGTAATTTAAACTGCCGTTTTAGAGCTCTGCTGACAGATTCGCACGCCAGAGGTTACGGCGTGAATTAGTGCGAACTATCTGTGTGTAACACCACACAAGAGAATCCTCATTGGTTGTCCACGTGAGCGCTAACCTGAGACGGGTCCCCGACTTTTTCTTCTTTCTTCTTCTTCTTCTTCTTCTTCTTCTTCTTCTTCTTCTTCTTCTTCTTCTTCTTCTTCTTCTTCTTCTTCTTCTTCTTCTTCTTCTTCTTCTTTCTCTTCTCTTCTTCTTCTTTTCTTGCTTCTTCTTCTTCTCTTCTTCTTCTTCTTTCTTCTTCTTTCTTCTTCATTCTTTCTCTTCTTCTTCTTTCTTCTTCTTCTTCTTCTTCTTTCTCTTTCTTCTTCTTCTTCTTCTTCTTCTTCTTCTTCTTCTTCTTCTTCTTCTTCTTCTTCTTCTTCTTCTTCTTCAGGGTGATCTGCCTCCTTCCATTGCAGGTTCTTGCACATTTGTGTGTGTGTGCGGTATGACGATATTCATGTTAACAGGTGACAGGTGTTTATTTACATAGTGCAAGTAAAAAGTGGCCGGAGATTTACATTCCTCCTCTCTTTAGTTGCCGCTGGAAGACATCCACTGATGGAGCCAGCTAATTAATAATCATATTAAAACTTTTTGTGGATTCATTTCTGGTGAGATGTGAGGTACATTAAAGGAGGAGTCCGGGCTGAAATGAAAAAGTTTTTGTAAAATTAAGTAAAATTCATCAAGCACAACACAGAAAATTTCATCAAAATCGGATGAAAAATAACAAAGTTATGCATTTTTTTAGGTCTTGATTTTTTTTGTAAAACAGTTCTTGGCAAGTGTCTCATTGTCTCATTTGAATATTTGAATATTCAAATGAGCAAACTGATGATGTCACAGTCCCCCTACTTCTTGTGTATTTTATTATATGAAATCCTATTTATCTCATTTTTTCATATATTGCGTATACAGAAAATCTGTCCCTCATAATGAAATAAATAAAAGCACTTGTGACCTTGAACATTCCCGAAGAATATCTGTGGGACAGAAAATCGTGATAATTGGTATTTCATACAATAAAATACAAAGAAAGTAGGGGGACTGAGACATAATCAGTTTGCCAATTTGAAGAACTGTTCCTAAAAAAAATCAAAACCTAAGAAAATTCATAACTTTGCTATTTTTTATTCGATTTTGATGAAATTTTCAGTGTTGTGCTTTTTCGATTTTACTTTATTTTTCTTATAATGCAAACTCCAGCCCGGTTGAGTCCTTTAAATATATATAGCTTTTGAGCAAAAAAGAATAATAATACCAGAACCATGGTTAAGGCGGGGTAGAAACTTTTTGTGTTTTCTGGTCACGTGTGTGACATTTGCCATAGTTAATCATCTTAATATCAATTTAAGAAACATTATTTTGTGGTTAGATTAAAAGGAATAGAGATAAATATTAATATAATTACAGTAATCCGATTAAGGCCGTCAGCATATCCAATCCAGTCAGGGTAAAAAAACAAAAACAAACAAAAAAACAAACAACCCCCCCCCAAAAAAAAAAAAAAAAAAAAAAAAAAAAAAAAAATTATGTCGAAATTTGATGTTTGTTTGTTTGCTTGTTTCTTTTTGTTTGTTTGTTGTTTTTTTTTTAAATATAATTTTGTATCCTCTCGTGACTCCTCGTCTGGATAGGGGGTAGGCATACTGGGTAATGGAAAATATCAAAGGCATAAAAAGATATTTAAAGGGGAATCCAACCCAAGGAGAGAATCAACCTTACAGGAAAGAGGAAAATGAGAGGAGTAATCTAAAAAAAGTTTCATCAAAATTGGTTATAAAATAAGAGAGTTATGGAAGTTTGAAAAGTCTAGTTGTTCCTTCTATGGGGATCCTCGAATTGGCATCATCGGCTTCAAAATGGCCGATCTTATGGACAACTCTCCATTCGTTTTGTACACAAATTTTCAGATTTTCCCCTCTTTCTTTCGAAATATATCTTACCTCCTTCTGAGCTCAACATATGTTGTGTGAAATATATTTTCCCATGACATATTTTGAGCTCAGAAGTAAAGAAGACATATTTCGAAAGAAAATGGGGGAAATCTGAAAATGTGTGTACAAAACGAATGGAGACTTGTCCATAAGCATGATAAGATTGGACATTTTGGGGCCGATGATGCCAATTTGAGGATCCCCATAGAAGGAACAACTAGACTTTTCAAACTTCCATAACTCTCTTATTTTATAACCGATTTTGATGAAACTTTTTTTTAGATTGCTCCTCTCATTTTCCTCTTTCCTGTATTAGGTTGATTCTCTCCTTGGGTTGGATTCCCCTTTAAGACAAACAGATTAGATTGTGCACTTAAAACATGTATTTTTTTTAATATAAAAAGCCTGGCCCTATATTTGATTTCATTAGTCTGAGCTTTTCAGTCAACCCTGTTCCCCTCCGCTATCCCTGTGTCATTCAAATACTGCGGCCCTGCATCATGTTTTATTCCCCCCCCCTCCCCCTCCTCTCTCTCCCCCTCTTTTCCCCCCTCTTTCTCCTCTATTTCTTCCTCATAATGACTGATTGAACGCTTGTGTATTATCATGATTAAGGAAAGAAAATCACGTGCAAATAAGTCATGAAAGCATGATAAGATTTAT
>CALNVZ010003433.1:50533770-50550994 GCA_940671915.1 Paracentrotus lividus | reverse complement strand
GAGAGTCCACCATTGGTCTACCACAGAGAGTCAACCATTGGTCTACCATAGAGAGTCCACCATTGGTCTACCAAAGAGAGTCCAGTCCACAATTGGTGTACCATAGAGGCTCTACCAAAGAAAGTCCACCATTGGTCTACGAAAGAGAGCCCACCATTGGTCTACCATACAGAGTTCACCATTGGGCTACCATACATAGTCCACTATTTGTCTACCAGCTTTATACAGTCCATCATGTGGCCATGCCACAACTGAGTAAACTCCAGTGAACGTATAGTACTTAGATTCTCTAATGATTATTGTAAAACCAAAAACTTGACAAATAATAATGAATGACTATTTATCTTGGTTTATTCCAAATGTCTCTATTCTTATCTTTATTCTGACCTTTAACAAGGAAGACAATTTATGTGATAAATTCATAGGTTCTTGGTTTCATGAATTAAAAAAAATTAACCGATGATACAAAATATTTAACATATTATATGAATGATATTATAAAACATAAACAATGTAGTAAATCATATTTATAAACACTACACAAAAAGAAATTTCCTCCTATTTTAGGAAATTTAAGTTGCTATTGTAGGAGCAAACTTTAGGAAAAATCATCAAGTCATGGTTCAGTGAACAATGATTGATTGCAAAAATGTCATTTTTTGAAGTTCACAAGCCTGAAATCACAACTTTGATTCAATGATATCGACCCATTTTCAGATTTTAAATATTTTACACGTCAGAATGTATGCAAAACGTGCTTCCCAACATACTGAAAGTAAATTTTCTGTGAAATGTCACGATTGAGTTGAGCATGGAGAAAATTTGCCCAAACTGCTATTTTTACTTCTTTTCCATGGTATATTCGATCAAATATGATGGAATTCCTGTTTTGGAAGTGTATGCAATCATCCCTCATTCACTGCTGAATGAACCTATCAAACAACCAAAAAATAGGCCGTTTTAGAAATACGAAGAGGTATTGCAGTAATTTTGTGCACTAAAAATCATGTAAATGAATTTTTGGGGTCGTATTTATACTCTTTGGGCACATGTCAATGATCCTATGGCATTTATTTACAAATTCATGCTTCAATGAAATCGTGAGACTGGAATAGCCCTTTTTTCATATATGGACTAAAATTTAAAGTCTTATTTTGATTGAATACAATTCTTTTCGGGGCATACTTCGGATTATTTTTCACCAAAATCCCGATATTCCATGCAAATGAGAAAAAAGTTTAGGGCTTCGTCATGGTTCATTGACTTTTCTAATACGTAATTTGAATCAAGATCATGTTAGTTAGAGACCAGTAGAAGCTATTTCAAAGTTTCATAATATAACTTACAGTCAAATAGACAAAATTTGACATTTGAAATATGCCGAATTTCACCTTTTTTTATACCTCTGTACATAAAGTCAACGGAGGAGGAGATCAATAGAGTAAAGTGGGGTAAATGGGACACTGGGGTTAGCGGGGCACTTTGGGGGAATTGCATAATATGCAATTTTATATATGCAGATTAAGACATACCTTAGTGGAGGAACTAAACCCCTCACAAAAAGTTTCGCAAATCGACTTTGGGCCATGAAAAATTTTCAAGTACGCTTTAGTTATTTCCTGATCTGGAAAACACAAGGACCAGTTTATAGTTCACCATGATTTCTGAAATAGCTATGTGACAATCGTTTTATGTCAAGACGTGAGATGTTACAGATTTTTAACGATTATTTTTCCGATAACTGTCAATTTTTTCCCAATGCAGGCATGTAATTTGTTGCTAGATGTATGTTTATTCATGCTAAAATAAACCCCTCACAAAAAGTTTTGCAAATCGACTTTGGGCCATGATAACTTTTCCGGTAGGCTTTAATTATTCCTTTCATTCATACCATTGGAAAGATAATTTATCCCCCTTTTTATTGATATCCTATTTGTAATGATTGTGTCATGCCTCAATCATAGAATATCAGAATATGGAGAAACGTAAAAAGTCAAATGTTGTAAAATGCACTTTTATTGATCACATTGAAGTTCCGCAACTCAAATTTAGACTCTGATAATTTTTGAGGTATTTTATAATTTTTATTCAATTTTATACCATTGTCGAGTTCATTTATTCTTCTTTTTATTGATACCTAATTTGTCATGGTGATGCCATGCCTGGGTCCACAGAACCCCTGAATACCACCCGAATGCAAGACAAAGCGAAAGACAATGTTCAGTTTAAATGTTATGTAACTCAACTTTGAACCTTGACACATTTTAATGTGGGTTTTAATCACGATCAATTTTTATAGCATTGAAAAGTTCATTTTTTCTTCTTTTTATTGATACCCAATTTGTAATGGTAACATCATTTTTGAATGCACACTATTCATGCTATTAATGAATATAATGCAAAGTAAAAAGTGAAAAGTTGCGAGATGTATTGTTATTACTCAATTATAGTCACAATACGCATTCAATTTGCAACATTAAATTGACTCCTGACTTGTCCTAACATTCAGGTGTTCTGTGCTTGCAAGAATAACAATATTATTACAATTAGGGTATCATTGAAAAGAAGAATAAACGAACTTGACAATGGTATAAAATTCAATAAAAATTAGAAAATACCCCAAAAGTTATTAGGGCCTAAAGTAGAGTTGCGGAACTTCAATTTGATCAATAAATTTTGCAACATTTGACTTTTTACTTTTCTCCATATTTTCATATCCTGTGCATTGAAGCATTACACAATCATTACAAATAGGATATCAAAAAAGGGGGATAAATTATCTTTCCAATGGTATGAATGAAAGGAATAACTAAAGCCTACCTGAAAAGTTATCATGGCCCAAAGTCGATTTGCGAAACTTTTTGTGAGGGGTTTATTTTAGCATGAATAAACATACATTTGGCAACAAATATTACATGCCTGCATTGGGAAAAAATTGACAGTTATCGGAAAAATAATCGTTAAAAATCTGTAACATCTCACGTCTTGATATAAAACGATTGTCACATAGCTATCTCAGAAATCATGGTGAACTATAAACTGGTCCTTGTGTTTTCTAGATCCCTTTTGTTTTAGGGGTAACTTGCCATTGGAATGGTTCACAAAATAAATTTAAAACTAGAAAATAATCTAAAATGAAATGATGTAAAGAAAAGACTTAAAGCAATTGTTTTAATTGAACTGTCACATTTACCCCACATGAACATGATGATTGGGGTAAGTGGGACGCACCAATTTCAATAGTATTTCAATTCATAAAAAAAGTTTACAAAACTTTTATATCACAGTCCATTGCATGAAATTTACCCACTCACCCCAACTGGACGGGGTAATGATTAATATTGTCTCCTTGACCTTCATTTGGAGGAATTTTTAACCAAAACATATCTGTAACACTGCATCTAAAATTAAATATTACCCAAGCAGTATTTCATCTATGTAAAAATACAGATAATGCATATCGACATATCCTATTCCAACCTTCAAATCAACTCTCACTATATTATGAAAATATTATTCCTGGATTAATTCAGGTAAATATTACTAAAGGCCTACAGTGTGTCCCTAAAAAGGTAACCGAAGTTCAAAGTTCAGTAATTTCAAAAGTATCATTGTTTATTTTTTTGTGATTTGTTTACTAAAATATTAAGTTACACATCAACTTTAATTTGATACATTGCTTACGTCGATATTGTCAGGGGTCACAGAGTTGGGTGGGTTATGGTCCATTAAGGTGACAAGTACAAAAACCCACTTTTTTAAGTTTTTCGTTTGTAGGGTACGAAAGCAACTTTTTGGTTTAATCGTTTTTGGGGCGTTTTTTCACACAAAGTTTCAATGAAATGCAATCTCATTTGCCAACTGGCAATGAGATTCACTATCATAGGTGGAGACGTCGCGGTGACGACTCCTGAGACTTCAGGGCGTATTGGGAAATTGAACAAAAGTCTAAACAATTATTGTCAAACCTGTTCGATTTCTTTTAATTGCCAGGAAGTTCCAACAACGGCTCTGCGTTGTGGATACTTAGGGGACGTCGCGGCAACCCCGCAGAGACATCGCAGAGACTTGCTCTCGTCTGAAAGAAGTCTACTAAAACATGGAACATGTTTGAAATATGTTTGGTGTTCTTGCAACTTTCCGGGGACTCTGGAGACGTCACCATGGTCACGGCGACCTCTCCAAGACTCCAGAGACTCAATCGAGAACGCATTTCATTAGCAGTGAGAAATCCACTTTAGCAAAGAAGATAACATTTCAATGAAACTTGCTGAAAAAACGCCATGACATCAACTACTTAAAAGAAGGTTCGTTTCATACCCTACAAACCACAAAAAATTGAACAAAAGTCTAAACAATTGTCAAACCTGTTCGATTTCTTTTAATTGCCAGGAAGTTCCAACAACGGCTCTGCGTTGAGGATACTTAGGGGACGTCGGGGCAACCCCGCAGAGACATCGCAGAGACTTGCTCTCGTCTGAAAGAAGTCTACTAAAACATGGAACATGTTTGAAATATGTTTGGTGTTCTTGCAACTTCCCGGGGACTCTGGAGACGTCACCATGGTCACGGCGACCTTTCCGAGACTCCAGAGACTCAATCGAGAACGCATCTCATTAGCAGTGAGAAATCCACTTTAGCAAAGAAGATAACATTTCAATGAAACTTGCTGAAAAAAACGCAATGACATCAACTAGGGGAGACCAGGGACAAATGTAACACAGGGCAATTGTAACAGAGGCTCCCATTCCTAGCAGAAACGCGCTATAAACTTAAAATTTGTAGAGAACATGCGCATTTAATCGCTCCACATGCTGTATGAGTGTTAGCAGATTTAACGGTTTGTGGAACTTTCTACAGCGGAAAAACCGTTTTTTGAGCATAAAAGTAATATTTCACATTACCCATTGTTTTTCTTCTGGACAAATATGTGGATGAGCTACGGCTGTCATTTTTGTATACTTAGAAATTATGTTCTTAGGCCATATTTTTTTTTTTTTTTAAGTTTCAACGACGAATACCGAAGCTAAGATAGAAAAAAAATCTCTCCAAATATGGTCACCTCTGCCAGGGGCAATTGTAACAAGCTGTTACAATTGCCCCTGTTTCTGTTAAAGTAACTCCCGTAGGAACTCGGTAAAGCAGATTTCCGATGAATCAACACCAAGCTATTATGCAGTGTGTTCCTAAAAAAAGGTAATCGAAGTTCAAAGGTCAGTCATTACAAAAGCATATTGTTTATTTTTGTGATTTGTTTAATAAACTACTAAGTAACTCATCAGCTTTTTAATTTGAGACATTGCTTACGTATAAACTGTAATGGGTAACAAAGTTAGGGTCATTTGAAGGTGATAGGTACAAAACCCATTTTTTCCAAGTTTTTCGTTTTTAGGGCATGAAACCAACTTTTTATAAATTGTTAGTTTCATAGTTTTGGGGGGTTTTGTTACACAAAGTTCCAATGAAATGCAATCTCATATGTCAAAGGACCTATCTCAATGGTAATGAGATGTGTTTGCAATTAGGAGTCTCTTGAGTCTTGGAAACGTCGTGGTGACGTCTCCTGAGACTTCAGGGCGTCGAGGGAAAATGGAACAAAAGTCAAACATTTTCAATCTTTTAGTAGACTTCTTTTAACGCCAGCAAGTCAAAATTATTAAACCGTTCGATTTCTTTACATCGTTAGCAAGTTCCGATAACGTCTCTGCGACGTCGTGGATACTAAAAGGACGTCGCAGCAACCCCGCAACGACGTCACAGACATTCTCGCGTATTAAAGAAGTCTACTAAAAGATTGGAAATGTTTGACAGTTGTTTGATTTTTCTCGCGACTTCATGCAGAATTGGGAGACGTCGCAGCGATCCGTCTCCGATACTCCAGGGACTCATGCATGATCGAGAACCCATGTCATTGCCAGCGAGAATAGGTCCTTTGACAAATGAGATTGCATTTCATTTAAACTTTGTGTGACAAAACCCCCCAAAACTATGAAACCAAAAACTTATAAAAAGTTGGTTTCATACCCTAAAAACGAAAAACTTGGGAAAATGGGTTTTGTACCTATCACCTTCAAATGACCCTAACTCTGTGACCCATTACAGTTTATACGTAAGCAATGTCTCAAATTAAAGCTGATGAGTTGCTCAGTAGTTTAGTAAACGAATCACAAACATAAACTATATACTTTTGTAATGACTGACCTTTGAACTTCGATTACCTTTTTTTAGGAACACACTGTATAACCAATCAGGGGCCGCGGAGCGTTTTTGGAAGTGGAGGGGCTGAGCGGCAAGTGGGAGGGGAGTGGGGGGGAGGGGGGGGGGCTGAACAGACTAAAAATCACAAATGTATGGTCATTTTTCCGTTTTTGTACAGCCCATGAAAACCGAAAAGGCTTATTTACAATGGGTTCCTATAAAATGAGAAAGAGAATAGGGACCCCCTGACTTGTTTTTTCTTATTAAAAAACGCACATATTAAAAGAGAGAAAGAAGAAATAGGAAGGGAGAGGCGGAGAGAGAGAGAGAGGGGGGGAGGGCAGATAGGAAAGTAAAAAAAGTAAAGAGGGAGTGAATGAAGAAAAAAGAAAGATAGAAAGAAAGAAAGACAGAGGAGAGAGAGGGAGGGATGGCAGCCCCCATGAAAAAATTAAAATATATTTTCAATATGACACCTGAAAACATATGTCCAATACGTTTTGTTAAAAGGGCAAAGACATATTAATTTTGCCAGAAGAAAAAGAAGTGGCGTAAATTTTGAAGATTGATTTTACAAAAAAAAGAAAGAAAGAAAAAAAAAAGCTGTCATTTTTACTTCTTCTCAGAAATGTATCACTTTATTTTGAAAGAATGCGTTAAAGTCAAAAGGCGTTATAGTTAAAAGATATATTGTGTAGGTACAAAGTAGATAAAGAACCAAAATATGAATTAATGAAGGTTCTATAATTCTACAGTTTAAGGGTGAAGCCACAACAACCTAAAAAATAATCATTAAAAAAAAACTATCATAACTTTTGCCCCATTTCATACATATAACAAGTGGAAAATGTAATATAAATGAGTCAAGCATTGTCATGTTTCATTAGAATTAGTTTATGTGGTTAATGATGTTTAATTTGTCATGTGCATAGCTTTGATAAAGAAAAACAAAATGTTACAAGTTCATGTGTTACAATTGCCCCGGACGTCTGTTACAATAATATGTCTGTTACAATAATATGCCCAATTATGCCAGAGGCGTTGGAACGAATTTGAAAGTGGGGGTTACGATGGAAAAGGGGGCAATTGAGACCAGGGGCATAAAGAGAAATGTATCCGGATGACTAGGGGGTGCGCCCCCTGGAGTTGGAGTTATTTGTGCAATATGACTTAGTATCAGCGAGCGCGAAGCTCGAGCCGCAAATTTGGGTTTTTAAAAGATGTATGGAATAAATTAAGGGGCACTTTCTAGTATATATTTTCTTTAGATAATTGTGTATTATAGACCCTATTTAGTATCCGCGAGCGCGAATCGCGAGCTGATTTTTGAGGTAAAATTTTGAGTTAATTGTGCATTATATACCCTACTGAATTGGTATCTGCGAGCGCAAAACGCGAGCCGAATTATCTGTGCATTATGATTTAGTATCCGCTAGCGCAAGCTGAAAATTTTAAGGCAAAAATTTGAGTTATTTGTGCATTATGATTTAGTTTGGGGTTTTAAAAGATATATACAACGTGTCCCAGAAAAAAATGTCCGTCTAATTGGGCGCTAAATAAAGAATTATTGCCAATTTCATATGCCTATTTTGAAAGCCCACATATTTCTGCGATTCCTGTGCAATTTTTTTAATGTTTCGCTTCATTGGTTTTGATTAGTCAGGCTCTTTTGTAAGAGTAGTCATTTTTGGCCCATTCCAAGTTTGATGAAAAGGAATACCGTACATTACAAAATGCCATACATTATTCTGTGCTTAACTTTTATTTCATTTTAACAACTGTGATGTTCATGCTTTTGTTTTCAAGGAACGATGCCATATCTTATTGGCCAGGAGTTGAGACTAGTTCGGGATTTGAGTCTCGAGAGTCATGGAGACCTCTCCTGAGTCTCCAGGGAAGTGTGTGGAGATTAATATCAGAGTCTAAAAAAATAGTTTTCCAGTCTCTTCTATCTACTAGTCATACACAAATCGGTCACGACTAGTTCGCGACTCCAGTCTCTGTAGTCTTCTGGGTCTCCAGGGGGTTACCTAAAAGTAAATTAAGACTTCAAAAAAAAAAAAAAAAGCCAGACATGTTTGATTTTTAAAGACATTTTCCATTTTTTGCATAATAGCAAGTCAGAGTGACTCTTTAGTCTGCCAGTCATGTACGAAATTAGTCACGGCGATGACATGACTTGTTCACAATGGAAAATGTCTGGCTTTTTCAAAGTCTTTTCATTGAATTTTTGGGGCGACTCCCTGGAGATCCAGAAGACGTTGTGGCAAAGTCTTCAAGACTACAGAGACTGGAGTCGCAAACTAGTCGTGACCAATTTTGTGTATCACCAGTAGACAGACGAGTATCAGCGATATCAGGTTGACTTCAGCTAGCGGCTTGATAACCTGTTTCTTAGACTTTGATTTTAATCTCCACACACTTCCCTGGAGACTCAGGAGACGTATCCACGACTCTCGAGACTCAAATCCCGAACTAGTCTAGACTCATGGCCAGTACGATATGGCATTGTTCCTTGAAAACAAAAGCATGAACATCACAGTTGTTAAACTTAAATACAAGTTAAGCACAGAATAATGTCTGGCAGTTCTGTAATATACTCCTTTTCATCAAACTTGGAATGGACCATAAATGAAAAGGGGAGAACGGGGACAATTGTAACACTCTTTTTCCCCCAAATTTGACTTATCAACTTTATTATAACTAAATACTTGCTTAAAACCAAGTAAAACGAAATTTGGATATCTTAGCTCGACATATGAATAGGTTTGGGTTAAGTAATACTATTTATTTTGAAGCCATTATCATTTCAAAACACGAGGTCGAGTGTTACAATTGCCCCTAAACCAGGGGCAATTGTAACAGACGTACGGGGCATTTGTAACACATGAAATTGTAACATTTTGCTTTTCTTTATCAAAGCTATGCACTTGACAATTTCAATTTCAATTTTTTTCATTTCCAACAAAAGAGTACAAAATTCATACAAATATTATTGGAATAAAAACAGATCCAAGATTTAAATAACATTAACCACATCAGGTAATTATTATAAATCATATCAATGCTTGAATTAAGTTACATTATATTTTCCACTTGTTATATACATGGCATTATTGCAGAAGTTTGTGTGCTCTGTACGGGCGATGACAGCGCGCTGAATTGTCCCGCGGCTAGGTACGGGGCAAAAGTATTTCCTAAACGGCATCGTTACTATTGCCCCTGTGGTGGGCGACCATGTTTGGAGAGATTTTTTTCCATCTTAGCTTAGGAATCTCGATAGTTCGAAAACGCTTACGTCAAAACTATGCCCTTAAGCAAAATTAAAATATAGATAGTTCAATACAAAGAGGGAGTCAGTATAGTTAGGACTGGACAAAGTGCGACCCCCCCACCCATACCTGTGCTATGACAATGGCGATGACAATGCAAACAAGTTAGGTATTTAAAGTATAATAACAATTAATCCAATAACGATTGTAATAATGAGTATATGAAAAGACGAGAAGAGGAGATGGAAGAAAGACAGAATGAAGACAATAATAACAACAACAAATACATTACGACAAACAACAACAACAACAACAACAAAACAACAACAACAACAACAACAACAACAACAACAAACAACAACAACAACGAACAACACACACAACCAACAACAACACACAACAACAACAACAACACAACAATAATAATAATAATAATATAATAATAATAATAATAATAATAATAATAATAATAATAATAATAATAATAATAATAAATAATAATAATAATAATAATAATAATAAATAATACATAATAATAATGAACTATAAATATAAATGGAAGTGATAATGAAAGATAAAAATGATAAAAAAAAAAAATAAATTATTATAACTAATAATGTGAATGAACAGATTAAACACTAAATATGGATTAGAGTAAATAAATAATAATGATCATATTGCAATACAAAGGCACCTTTGTTACTGAAATGAAATGTGACTTAATTTGGATCAACAACAAATAACAAAGACAAAGAGAAAGAAAAATGGAAAGCAAAATAAACAACTAAACTCACTATCTTCCTTTATCTAATGGCTATTTACATATTCTACACGAGGGTGATGTACAGAGTGTTAAAACACAAATATTCATCTACTGCTTGAACGTATTCATTATGATGCTGCCACAAATTTCGAAAGTCTTATCAATGTCGACGTTTTTGAAGAATTGAATAGTTTTTCTCATTTGAATGTATTCGGCGCGGCTAGTAAAGCAATTATCAATGTAAATTGCCCATATCTTCATGAAAAGCTGGGCACTCAAACAAGTAATGAATTCGTCACTAAACTGATCAGTGCTACATATATTGCATATTCTCTGGGTTCGTTCAATACCAGCATACCTCCCCAGATGCTCATCGGTTAGACGGTGGTTCCAACCGAAATCTCTGTTAAATGAAATTCTATTGGAATTGGTAACTTTAAGACTAGTGCATTCACATATGACACTTTTCTCTTTGAATATGCGATAGTTTAAGCATCAACGAATTTGTAAACATTTAGCATGCCAATTTTGAGAATATATATCATCAAGACGTGTTTTTATTGTTGCGTTACCACCGTATGGTCTAATGCCTGGTTATCTAACCAGAGATTAGAAAGACCTAGTTATTTCTAACCGTGTTCTTAATATTTAATAACCATGGGGTTTGATAAATATCCATATCAAACATCAGTTTCAAAATATTCATAAATTGTGTGAGACACACTCTTGTAGTTTTGCTCATGATTATTTTTGATCCAGAAGTTCAACACTCTTCTACATTCAATACTTCCTGATACTTGCTTCCCAACTTCACCATAAGTCATGCAGTTAGCAGTAGATCTTACTTACATGAAGTATCTTTTGTAATAACGAGGTTTGAAGACTTTTCAACGTTCTTGAAGGTTACTTTCAAGACCCCACAACTCACTCCATACAGCAAAATCGGGAGTACTAATTTTTCAACAATTCTAATTCAATATCAACAGGTAACTCAGCTTGATTGATTTCGATCGCAAACTAACAGTGGCCTTGTGGCCTGAACATTTGTCTTGTTCCGTGCTTTCGAGAATCTGTTATTTATATTCAACAACTGTACCAAGATGTGTAATCGTTACAACCTCTAGCTGTTGGTTTTGCAAAAGTACATGATGGGTATATACGAATTACCACTGAAGAAAACAACAATTTTAGTCTTTTGTGTATTTACTTTCAAAGACCATTCATCACAGTATTTATGAACAACATTTAGCGCTTCTTGAAAGTCCTTTTCGGATTCTGCTAAAACAATGGTGTCATCAGCGTACAATAAAGTAAATAATTTAAGATATACCCAAACATCATTCTGAAGGAGTTTGTCCTTTAAATCACGTGGCAGAAAATTAACACCACTGGAACTTTCTCTCAGAGTAGTATCAAAGTCATTGATAAAGATAGCAAATAATAACGGAAAGAGATTATCTCCTTGTCTTACTCCTATATTACATTCAAAAAGCTCAGACATTTGTCCATTACTCATGACATAAGATTTTGCATTTTCATACATATTTTGGATAACTTTGAGGATTTTGCCATTTATGTAATTTTTTAGTAATTTTGACCACAGTAAATGTCTTTTCACAGAATCAAAAGCTTTCTTATAGTCAATAAATGCGCAATAGATCTTTTTCTTCTGAGATAAATATAAATCTACAAGACAATAAAATACAAATGTATGATCGAGAGTGCAATAATCCTCTCTAAATCCTGCCTGGTCTTCACCCATCAAGTTACAAACATCAAAATAATATGCAATGCGGTTATTTATGATAGACGTGAATAGTTTACCTAAACAGCTCAATAAAGTTATTGGACGATAGTTATCCGGTTCTTTAACAGAACCTTTCTTTTTATATATCGGACAAATTATACCAACAGACCAGTCCGTAGGTACTTTACCACAGTCTAATATTAGGTTAAACAGCTTTGTGAGCAATTCAATCATTGGTTTGCTGCTGTACTTTATCATCTCATTTAATACCAAATCACTACCAGAGGATTTGTTATTTTTCATTTTTTTAATTTGTTTTTCTATTTCTTCTTCCACAATGGGAGAATTCAGACCATGGTTGAACCAGTTAAACTCACGAGATCGTGAAATATCTTCTTCATTGTCTTTATTCTCAGAACCATCCCCTTTATTTAATAGTTCAAAAAAGTTCTTGAAGGATTCAATTGATACACTAAATCTGCTAATACTAATAAATGCGCATGCTCTGTACAAATTATAAGTTTGTAGCGTGTTTCTGCTAGGGATGGGAGCCCCTGTTACAATTGCCCCGTGTTACAATTGTCCCCGGTCTCCCCTACTCTTACAAAAGAGCCTGCGTAATCAAAACCAATAAAGCGAAACATTTAAAAATTGCACAGAAATCGCAGAATGATTTGGGCTTTCAAAATATGGAAATAAAATTGGCAATAATTCTTTATTATAGAAGTTATTTAGCGCCCAAACAGAGGGACATTTTTTTGGGGGGGGGGACATGCTGTAGAATGAATAAAGGGGCACTTTATAGTATAAAAAACGTAGATAATTGTGTATTGTAGACCCTATTTAGTATCCACGAGCGTGAAGCGCAAGCTGCAAATTTTGAGGTAAAAATTGGAGTTATTTGTGCATTATAATTTAGTATCAGCGAGCGCGAAGCGCCAGCCGAAAATTTAGGGTTTTAAAAGATATATGGAATAAATTTAGGGGCACTCTCTAGTATTATTATTTTTTGTTGTTGATAATTGTGTAGTATTAGTATATACACTATTTAGTATCCGCGAGCGCGAAGCGCGAGCTGAAAATATTGAGTTAATTGTGCATTATACAGTGCGTCCCAAAAAGAACTAAACACTGCCAAATTAAAAATATATGATTCTTGGGGAAAAGGTTTAGATGTATATAAAGCTCACAACCTCAACTATCATTATGACACACAAAAAAAATCAGAAAATAACGCATTCTTCAGTGAGTAATGCCCACTTTTACGAAGAACACAAAAAATAGCCTGCGCAGGAATTCGCTATTCATTTATCACCTGGGTATGGCATGCCAAGAAGGGTTCAAGTAATAATGGAATAATTCGCTACAAGACACAAAATTAAACTGATAGTGAGAGCAAAAACCAATAATGTTAAAGTAAACGGTGAAAAACTACATTTTTGCATAAATTGATATTGTTCTATTTCTGACTTTTGATATTCTGCACTGGTAACTCAATGATACACACACATGCCCATTACCTTTAATGGAATAATATTTACGTTATTCCATCAAATTGTCTGCATGTATGCTACAAGCGGAATACTAAAACTATAAATTCTTGCCGGATAAAGGACCTGAAATTGTCCAGTAAATGTGGGTTTTATATTTACTTCCAGCATATAAACACACCTATGTCTTTATCATATAACGTATACTATCAATTATATTTGAATTCAACTATCAAACTCACTGCATATCTGTTCCCAACTAGCTAAGTTGAACTGTATTGTTCAGTATTCCCAATGCTCTAGATATCATAGTAGTAAGGGGAGGATCCAACCAGTAATTTGAGGTTCAATGTTGTTTACTGTACAACTAAGCACACTGTTTTTCGAAGTAATATCTTGGACAATTTTTCAGGTGTGTGCTCTTCGAATTTGTTGCGATCCATCTAATTTAAGGGGTGGTCCATTGTTGCCCTTTATTGACAAATAATATTTTGGGGTTTCTTTCGGAGGACTATTCACATCGCCCGAAATTTACAGATATATAAAAAGAAATAAATTGCTACAAGTCTGAACCATTTTGATGGATGAAGGGAAAGTTCGAATTCAGCCCAAAGAAGTCATTTTATAATAAAATATTTTTAAAAATGGGGAATGTATATAATATTTATACTTCGCTTGTCAAACTGCGTAAGAACATATCAAGTGTACTAATTAGAAAATTGTTCCACATGTGCCGAATCATTGTGAGATGCAGGTTCGTTTATTTTTTACATAAAAGTTATATCATCTTTAGTCCGTGTCTTGATTTTCGCCGGAAAACGACACATCTGTCTAATTCTCTAAAAGCTCGTACACGGACGTTGGGAATGTTATGGTGTTCTATAAATAATGTCTTTGAAATTTACCCAATATAACCGGTTTCTGCAGTAAAATTTGATAAATATTTAATGTATCAAAGTAAGAAACATTATTTTTGATTGTGTTTATGTATATAATACGGTACTTTGATTTTCAAAATAACTCCAAAGTTGTTTAAGAGTGTTTTGTGAATTTCATGATGTTATATTATGTGATACGCAAAGGTAGTTGAGAAAATAAAAGTGAGTGCAAATGATTTGAGGAAAAGACTATTTTTCCTCTTTCCAGGCCTGTACTAGGGGTGGTGTGTTACCGGGGGGGATCAATCGAACCCGCCCCCCCCCCGGCTGGCAGTAGGGTCCCTTACAACAACAACAAAAAAAAGAGAGAGGGAGAGAGAGAGAGAGAGAGAGGAGAGAGCAGAAGAGAAAAGAAGAGGAAAACGTGGCGTGAAACGATTTAATTAGACCTATTTACGTAATTTCAAAATGTTCATGAGATGGTCGGGCGGCGGGCGGTTCGAGGGTGTCGGGTGGTGGGATGGTTTGAGGGCGGGGGAGAGGGGGATGGGGGGTTGACGGGGGGCGGGGGGGAGATTGAGCGTGATGGGTTGTGGTGGGTAGGGCGGCGGAGGGGTGGGGAGAGGTGCTGGCAGTTGGGGGCTAAATGATTAATAAAAAAAATAGTGTACAAATCGCCCTTATTTAGTTTAGATAGGTTCTGTGCAATAATTTTCGCTGGCTCTCGCAATAAATCATTATTTTCAAGAGACTGGCAGAGTTTTGAAGGGCTTAAGGTGGTGGGGTGAGTAAAATAGTTGATGGTTTTGAATAATATGAAAAAAAAAAAATAAACCAATATTAAAATACAGCACGAGGCTGTCAGAAAGTATAATAAAGCTTCTTTTTTTTTAATATCAACTGGAAAATTGGAGGGCTCAGCATCCCCCCTCCCATTTCATCCCTGGTTTTCAGGAAATATTACAAATAAAGAATTAATAGAGAGTTTGTTCCTTTCCGACTTCATGCTGTCTGCATTTACAGTTTTTTCATAGTAGTTGGATGTCATCTGTATTGTAGAGAATCTAAGAAAAAAAGAATGTGCAGCTCTCGAATGTCATCATAACCAAAATTTTCGGCTCGCGCTTCGCGCTCGCAGTCATGTTCCTCCCCGTTGAATAGGCGAATTATAGGTATAAAAGAATTAATGTGCTTCAAATGCACAGCATTAATGTGATTTTGTGTAATTTTCTATTCACCTCACGTTTTGGTTCGTATATTTTGGGAATTTGGTCATCTGTCTGTGATATGACATATTAAATAAGGATATGAGGGGACAATTATGCCTGAATATATAAGGCAAAAAGGCTCTTTGCACTGGTAAGGTTCACTTTTTTTCACAGAAGGGAGTGAAATATCAGACTTGGTGAGATATTAAAAGACATAGGAAAGAAGTAAGATAGTGACATACCATACTTCAGGCGATTAAACAGCAAAATTTCCGGCTCGCGGTTTCGCGCTCGCGAAGTTCAATCCTTGCAAATGTTTACTTTCGAATGTCTAAACCTTATACAAATCAAAATTACGGGTTTGTGAGCATGAAGAGGCAAATGTTGTCAGAAAGATACATACTCTATCGAGGTTCATATTATAAACCAAAAAATGTCTGCTCGCGGCTTCTCGCTCGCAAAGTGTCAATCTGGCAAATACTTTTACTTTTCAATTTTCAAACACCAGGCGCAGATCGGAGGGGGGTGGCGGAAAGTGCGGGCGGCACCCCGTAAGTTTATATAAAGTCCTAATTTACGGATGCGTAAAGAATAAGAGGAGAATATGTGTCAGAAAAATACACTAACTATCAGGTCATTATGAGTCAAAATATTTTCGGCTCGATTTCGTGCTGTAGAGTTATCATAAAAAAGGCCCATGGAACTGATCCTGACTCCAACAAGTAAAGTAAAATTAAATAAAACCTGAATGCTAAATTAATTCACGTTCCGCTTGACGTGCTCACAACTATTTGTGTACTAAAATGGAGGTGATGCATCACCTCGTAAAAGAATTAAAAAGAAAATTATAAGGTAAAATATACTGTTATATTAAAGGCAAAATTTTCGGCTCACGCTCGAAGAGTTTACTCCTTCTGAAAAGGTCCACTTGTCAATTTTCGACCCCCCTCCCCCATAAAAATCCTAGCAGGCAACAAGCAGTTTAGGGATCTAAGTCCAGAGGCGGCGGAACCAGGGGGCAGGGGGGGGGGGCACTGTGACCCCCACTTTTTCATCCACTCTAAAAATGCCCCTTTTCCTGACTAAAAAGTGCCCCTTTTCTTAGCTAATAAAATGCCATTTTTATAGTAAAAAGGGGCACTTTTATTAAGGGGCATTTTTAATACAAGAAAGTGCCCCTTGTTACTCCATATGTCTCATAAAACGAAAATTTTCGCGGATTCTAAATAGGGTATATAATGCACAATAAACTCCATTTTTAAGCTCATAATTTTCAACTCGCGCAACGCGCTCGCGGATATTTAATAGGGTATATAATGCACAATAAACTCCATTTTTAAGCTCATAATTTCAACTCGAGCTTCGCGATCGCGGATATTTAATTGGGTATATGATGCACAATTAACTCAAATTTTTCGGCTCGCGCTTCGCGCTCGCAGATACTAAATAGATTATACAATGAACAATTAATTCAAATTTTAAGCTCGCGCTTCGCGCTCGCGGATGTTAAATATGGTCTATAATGAACAATTATCTCAAAATTTTCGGCTCGCGCTTCGCGCTCGCATATAATATATACTTTTTTTTTTATCATTGATATAAGATACAAAAAGCCATTAAAATTTTTAAAAGCACAAATTTAAAGGCAAATTTTCTGCGAACCCCCTA
>CALNVZ010003433.1:50390275-50506184 GCA_940671915.1 Paracentrotus lividus | reverse complement strand
AAGGTCACGATCTTCCTCTGATACGAAGAATTGGTGAAACATCCCTTTGATGTCTCCGACGACAGCAACCTCTTCTTGACGGAACCTGCATAGTACTCCAAGTAAGCCATTTGTCAAGTCTGGTCCTTGTAGGAGGTTGTCATTAAGTGAGACTCCAGCACACTTTGCTGAGCAGTCGAAGACCACACGGATTTTCCCTGGCTTCTTGGGATGATATACACCAGTATGAGGTACGTAGTTTACCTTTCCTTCTTTGTAAGTAGGGGGAGCCCTTTCAGCACACGTTTCAAGCACCTCTTTCATGAATTCTATGTAGTCGTCCATGAACTTTGGGTTCCTCCTAAACCTGGCATTCAGCTGTCTCCATCGGTTCTCTGCTACTTTGCGATTATATGGCAGCGATGCGTTGGGCGTCTTGAGAGGAAGGGGCATCTCATAATGTCCGTCTGGTCGTTTCCTTATTCCATTCTCCATAATTCTCAGGAAACTCTTGTCCTCCATAGAGAAAGGCTGTCCTCCAATGTTTTCATCAGCAAAGTCCTTTTCGAGAATTGCAATGACTTTCTGCGGAGAAAGGACTTCCTTCGCGCGAAGACGGAGTCGCAAACTTCACGCTCTCACGACTTGCAGTTTTGTTGCAAACACGGCATCCGAACTTTCAGATGTCAGCGCAGACTTTCCCGATAATTCCCCAACCGAGAGATTTTTGAGCATAGGGGTCATCCTCCCTCCAGTGACTACTTGTCGAGGCCGGATAGCTCGTGGGCAATCATTTCCGATAAGAGTGATACATCTATGGTTCGATCATAGGGCATCTTTTCGTCGCAACTTGACGTAGATGAGGCCAGTGTATCACCACTTCCTTCTTGGGTATTTTGTGACCTGCTTGCTGGTATTTCTTCCTTGAAAAGGTCACTGGCAGTTGAACTCATGTTCCTTATTATAGTCTTGTATCTCCAGACCCCTGACTTTCTTACTCTCGATGTTAGAACATCCGTGCATCGTTGTCAGCTGCAGATTTGTTGCAGTTCCCTCTGCATCAAGTTTTCCAACAGTTTCTCTGACATGAGCTTACATTGGACTGATCATCAGCACTGCATACACAAGACACTCCTTACTTGGATTTTCTGTATATGTCTTACCCAGACTGGAACGATCATACAGTGGTCTCTGCCGTTTTGATCTGGAATGGAGCATACTGTAGTATCGAGCAGTTCCTTCGTCTCTGGCTACTGCTGGCCTCTTAGTGTAATGAAGACAAGTGAGATGCTTACCCTCCGCACTCTTTACACATTCTTCTATATCTTGACAATCCTTGACTTGATGGAGATCAGTTACACCACATCCCATGCACAACATGCGCTGAAAGAAGAATGATTTTCTCTCATTCATAGGCTTGCGTTTGAAGTTATAACATACGTCTATGCTGTGATCTCCCTTGCAGAATGGAACTTCTGAGTACACTCCATGCTTGGTAGGATTGGGTTTTCAGTGTGCCTTTGTGATTCAGATTTTCCACTTGTACTGAATGCTCGGCCTTTAGACTTCCATTATTCTGGTTTCTAGATAGGTGAGAATGCACTCTTCTCTCGTAGAGATTCTAATTCAGGGATCATAGCCAGACTTGCTGCTTTGCTGACGAAACTCTGTGAACTTCTCGAATGGAGGGAAATTTCGGGACCATTGCATAGTCTCCATCTTTGGATTTCATCTCTCATTTGTTTTCCATGTAGATCGGCAGCTTTTCAACCAATTTCACATTTTCTTGTGGATAGTCTAAGATTCCAGACTTTGGATGGATTCCTTTGCTGCTGCAACCTTGTGGAGGAAGTCGGAAAGTCCCTCATACCTTTGGCGTCTCGAACTCCTATCTTCTTCCATGCCCCAGTTTTTCCATGAAAGCTACGCTGACGGTACTTGAGCTTCCATATCTGTCAGCAAGGGCTTGACGTGCCTTGTTGTAACCATCAGCAGCATTTAGTAGCTGATAATGTTAACTATCTCTTTGGTGATCCAGTTACGAAACTGCTGAGGAAGTTCAACTTCGTGGCGCAGTCAAGCGGTTTCGAATCTACCAATGTGTCAAATGCATTCCTCCATATCGGGTACTGAGTGGATCCCCAGAGAATATTGGAACCTCGACTTTTGGGAGCTGGCTGAGGGCTGCTGACTGTTGAGATATTATAATTTGTTGCATATTTACATTGGTTAATTGCGCCATGCATGCTTCTATCTTATTCCAAGTAGTAGTGGGTTGGTCTGAGTACATCACTGGTGGCTCATTGGGTTGGAGAACAGGTGCCTCTCCATCCTGTGATCTGAAGAATCTATCCAAGCCTTCTTCCTTTGATTCCTTGGCAATTCCAATTCCAAGACTAGACTGGTTACTTTCTGCAATTTCAAATTCATCAAGGGCCCTTTCCTCGGCATTGAGGCGAGCTTCTTCCTTTCGACGAAGCAATGCTCTCCGTCTTTGTTGCATCTCCAACTCTAACAGCTCTTCTTCTTCTTCGAACTTCTGGTTCGACATACATGCGGCTCTTTGCATTGTTATCTTTAGCTTTTCACTTTGAATTGATTTCTGACTTATTACACTTTTCACCGACACGCTCTTTACAGTTCCACTTGGAACGGTTCCACTTGGAACAGGCTCGATTTTCTTTGACGAAGACATCTTCGAGAGTGTGTCGATACTTGTCATTTGAAAGCTTTTAGAATGTTATTCAGCATGTTCAGCACATTTGAATGTTATTGTGGCTGCCTCTATATTTACACTGAATATAGAGGAGTTTCGACAATTATAATGAAGACAATGTAGACAAAGCTGATACGTGTAATTCAGACATATATTATGCTGGTAATGCAGATACTGAAATGCAGACATGCACAAATGCAGAAATGCAGAAATGCAGATAACATTCTGTAACAACGAACAGATGAATAACAATCATAAAGTAAAGTAAGCATTAGATTAGATTTAAGCATTTACATCAATCATGTGTCAATTGAACATCATCAGTCAAACAATCAATTACAAGCAATAATGAATATATAAAAACTTACCAAATTTGGCTTTATAATCAGGAATTAACTTCTGTCCATGTTCACTGCATGTATTTAAAACTCATTATGAAGATTAATAACTCAAGCGCAACATTCAATTATTATTAATAAGCGCAAATTTACCATAGCAATTAAAACGCGGCAGTTAGATTAAAGGCTTAACAATAATTACGTAACAATTAATAAGCGCACTTTTGAGATTACGTAACAAAAACTTTACTGCGTCACTGCAGTAACAATTTGTTCTCCATAATATTTTCTAAAATTTTGTGCTAAAAAAATACAGACATCGCTTGTTGTATGAAGAAGATACCTTGGTCCACGCACTTTGTTTTCAACTGCTAAAAAGTAAAATAAGCTAATATTTTCATCAGTTTTATCTGCTCTATTGAATGTAATATAATCTAAGGAACATTTCTACAGAAAATTACGACAAAAATATTTTGCGAATGCGCAGGCTGGAGTCGATTACGCGACCGTGCCGTGTCAATTTTCTTCCACAAAACTGAATGGTATGATGGAGGTACCTTAGTCCACGCACTTTGTTTTCAACTGCTAAAAAGTCAAATAATTCAATGTTTTTATCAAAAATTATTATTTCTATCAAATGTATAATATTCCAAAGAGCAATTAGAGAAAACTTCGACTGAAATATTTGGCGAATGCGCAAGCCGAGTCGATTCCGTGACAGTGTCAATTTTGCTTTGGCAAAACTGAACGGTACATTAGTCCATGCACATACAGTAAATGAATGTAAATTTTCATTTCCCGTCTCAATAAAGTTTATTTTTGATGATTTCATGAAATCATAAAGATACAAGAAACCAATGATTTTTCTTCAAAGTTTTTGTGATATCTCCGATAGGCTTGTTGTTTTCTCGACTGTTCAAGAAACTGAGCGCACATATCGCGTCGCATCGCGCGTATTAGAGGGTGCGTGGACTAAGGTACCTCTACCATACATTAGTCCACACACATATGATTGGGAGACCATAGTTCGCGCAAATTTCAAAAATTATGGAAAATGCGACATTCAATCAACAATTTTTGGCCTTATCGTCGTTTCGGAAACCATTTCGCTCAAACGAACGGGAGAGCTTGTACACAAGTGAATGGGGGTGGAAAGAGGAAACCATGCTTGTGACTGAATGAAGCGCTGCTGTACAAGTGAATGGGGGTTTCCTCAATCACGATTATGCCCAATTTTTCATATTTTTAATACACAAAATCAACAAAAAATATAATATGCCAAATAAACGGCAAAATTCTAAACTCCGAATCGCCGAACAAAGAAGTGAAGTAGGTCAAAGGGTTTCTTTAAGGAAAGAGAATAACAGTAAATGTAAGTCAAAATTTCATAGAATTACTGTATAAGCCAATATTTTCGCGTCCAGATATTTTCGCGATTTTGGACTAGTTGGGGAAATTCGCGGGAGCAAAATTTCGCGATTTTGGTGATGACTTCATTACTATAAATAGCCTTGTACTAAGGAGGAAATTTTCGCGATGACCAACTCGCGAAATTCGCGAAAATAAAGTCATCGCGAAAATAACCACTTATACAGTAGATGATCAGCCATTCCATTGTGACTCGCGTGACATTTACACAAAATTTCAACTTGTTAAGGCTGATTACTTAAAAATTTCAAGATGCAGACCTGCTTTTCTTACTTATTTCAATCAAGGTAATGACATTACACATTAGCACAAAGAAATTTTGGTTGCAAAGTCATTTTTGTTGGAGATATTTCAATTTGTTTCCTGTGACTCGCGTGACGCGATACTATTGAAGGTTTCTGACCTTACTGTACTTGACTAAAATTTCCTCAGAAGTTGCTTATCCAATGTGCATGAAATTTTCTGGAGATAATTTTGAAACATTAAGCAATGATCTGGTAAAATTTCAGTATCCTTTGGCCAGTCATTTTAATTCTATCACCATTTCAAAATGTGACTCGCATGACACAGGAGTGTGACTCGCGTGACAAGTGTCATTTTGGACTAAAAGTTGAACCAATTATCATGATTATATATAGTAGAATGGGCCACAATTAAACCAAACAAAACATTCATAGTCAGTTGTATCACATACAACTTAAAACAAAAGAATTATTTCATTCAAGATAGATTTGGAGGTCTTGGAACATGCAATGCGAAATGGTGATTTTCCCATTGACTTGTGTATTGTAGCAACATAATTTGTAGAAAAGCAAATATGAAAACTTATGATTATAAATTTTGATAACTCTGAAATATTTAAGATAAAGGTATGAAACTTTGAGGGATTATATTTCATATTATATACCTCAATTTAAGAATCTTTAATAATCCTGTCTTCTGATTGGTTGAAATTGCAGTCATAATTTGACCTATGGCCGCCATAGACATTTTTCCCGGTTTTACCGGTCTATAGAACATTTTTACAGTACTTTTTGCCCATGGGCATAGTGCGATCCCCATTTGTTTACGTGCAAAAAGTGTGATCCCCATTTGTTCACGTGCAAAAAGTTACTTTGTGCGATGCGATGATTGCAGATACCATAGATGCACGGCGAACGACGGAGCGCCGCGAATTTGTCACCGTATTTGTTCGCTAAATTCTGCTTACGGAACCGATCATGCGCAGACGAAGACGATCGATCAACAATTTTATAGTCTCGTTCAGAAATTTTTTGATTGTTTTAACTTTCCGTTTTATCTGTAAATTAGGCAAAAATGGAGGATTTCCTCGCTGTCCCACGATTTCAGCAATGGACGAGAAGAGTTGAGAGATATGGTTGATTCTGCAAGTAGCAAGAGTAACAAAAATCGACCGTAAAATATACTGTCAAAATATTCGAAGATTCTTGCAGACAGTAAACACGGACCTGGATCGTGTGGGTCGGCTGTCGAATGCTGAACTCGACAAAAATCCTACAGAAATTCTATGCTGGTTTGTAGACAGAAAACGGCGACTATTACTCCAAAGAAATCTATGCTATCTAATAAGATTGTGAATCAGCGTCACGAAGACTTTGCAAGTCGTCAAGAATTTTCAAGTGCTTCTCAGCAACGCTGAAACAACAAGGGAAAGGAGTCGTGAAACACAAATCACCCATCTCACCAGAAGACATGCTAAAAATTACAAGCCTCGCTTGATATTGGAATCTCCTCAAGGACTCCAAGATATAGGTTTTATGGATGTTGATGTGTATTTTTGTAACAGGGAAAGGGAGAATTTGCGGAAAATGACAGTGGACAGCTTCGATATTTGTGAGATGAGGGAAACTGCTAACATAGCTCTCAAGATACACTTAGCTGAGAACAATCGCGAAGACAAGCTAGAGAAGAGCCAGTGTGGAATCATGACCCCCAAATGGTCCTCGATGTCCTGTGCATCATTCTTACTGTACAAAAGCAAGCTCAACCTCTGAGTGTAAGTCATTTTGGCAGAGACCAAAAGCTGAAATGGGGTGACGTACGTGGTATTTGTAAGCTTCCGCAGGGAAGAACATTATCGGAGACAAGATGAAAAACATTTCGTCTCGTGCCGGGACCAAGGTGTACACAAACCATTGCCTACGGGCCACCAGCATTACTGCACTACAGAATGGTGGATTCAGAGACCGGGAAATCATGACCGTTTCGGGGCATCGTTCCGAGTCCAGCCTGAAGCATTATGTCTCAACTAGCAACCAAACTAAAGAGTCGATGAGTCGTTGCCTGGCGTCTGCCATAAATCCAGGGGTTCCAAATTCAGCACCATCAACATCTGGCACAAAGGAGAACATGGGTCATGCCATAGCGAAAAGTGAAAGCCAGGAAATTCGCGAATTGGAGGAGATTCTAAATGACGTGTCAAATCAAATCGGCCGAAATCAACCCACAGGCACATGTAATATTACGAGTACTACCACAATGGATACTCATCTGTCAAGCCACCGAGCCCCAACTTTCAATATTCAAAACTGTGTGGTTCACATTCACAACCAATAACAATTTTCGCCTGCGCTGTATATAAGTTATGTTTGATGTTTTGTTTAATTGACAAAAGTTGACTATTTGCGAGCCAATGCTTGTGTTGATTGTTATCGAGTTCACTGTTAACTATTATGGATTGATTGTAAAATGGAGTTCTACACTACATCTACTTTTTATGGATTGCTACAACAAGGCAGGATCAAATGAAACACACAGGTAAAAAATATAGTCATATTCAGTCATTCAATCTTCATTTATTTATTTATTTTTTTTTTTCGGCATATAAAAGATATATTGACTGCTTTTAATATTCGAGTCATAGTGGTTTTATAGGCTCTCGGGGACCTCCCAACCTGCTATGACCACTCGGCTACGCCTCGGGTCATAGCAGGTTGGGAGGTCCCCTTGAGCCTATAAAACCACTATAACTCTCATAGCAGTCAATATATCTATAATATGTCCTACAAGGATGCCAAGTTTCAGAAGATTTAATAACTCCATGGCAGATATCTTAGGGGGTTGAAATCCATCCACTTTTTCTCATTTTCAACAAAATTCCAATGTAAAATTTACCTAAATATTATTTCTCATTTTTGGCCTATTAACCCAATTGTTATCCTCAATTTGATAATCAGAACATTTTACAAGACTTATTTGAAGGCAAATTTTGTTTCTTTTCAACAAAATCCTTATCATTTCTTTATTTTCCCAAACTTTGCTTCTTTTGTAAAATGTGACTCGCGTGACAGTACCCTAAGAAACCCGACTCGCGTGACAGTGCTTTAGGGTGTTTTTTCATAATGAAGGGGTCTGCACTTGAAAATTTTCTTTGGTGGTATGATTGAGGACCCTAAGCTCCTTTTTATCAACTACAAATCATACCCTCTACTACTTTTTAAGTGAACTAAAAATGTGGGTGCATTTTTGTGACTCGCGTGACACATTTCGAGGGTGTTTTCAATTTGAAATATTTTCAAGCTCGGTTCACATAAATGCAGGAACCAATGTGATATGACAAGATGGGTATGAATTAAATCAGAATACTAGTATTTATGAATCTACTCACTATGAAACATGCTTTAAATAGTATTATTAAAATCATTACCAAAAAACATACTTTTTGGAGCAAATTTGTTTTCTCTTTGAGGTGGTGTAACTCAGTTGTTTGAAGATAAAAGTTGATGAAAATTCAGATTTCTGCCATTTGAATATGTACCTAGCCAAAAAGTACTCTATTTTATTCATTGGTTATATTTGAAATTTTAAGCAATGGGCGTTGAGTTACACGGAATGGCTGTGATATTAATATCATCTCACAATTTTGTAGGCAGAAATATTCCACCGTTCTAGGGATATTTTCTAATATTTTCTAATATTTATTTTGTTTTAATATTTCCCCATCAATGGGATACGGGACAAATTCCTTTAAAGATGTACGTTCCTCATGGTGTAGAGGGAGTTCAAAATACATACGCGGTAACGCACTTTGCAAGCTGCCCATTCATACTAACGATGTGGGACTCTTACGCAGTGGTCCAAAAACCGAAAGCTAGAATGCACGAACGATTGCCGAAGTCATGATCCAATTTCTTATCGGCAATGATTCGCCTGCTCGGATGAGAAAACGGGTTGTCCCCGCCTGCCAGGGCCTGTATAGTGCAAGAGAGAAGGTAGCTATACACGCGATACGAGATCCGAACACTGCAATGCATTCACTCATACGCTGATACATGTATCAACATACACACACGCTTGTACATATCTCGAATTGCTCTCACAGGGCGATCGCGATTGGCTGGTTGTGTTGGCACTACAACTGTATGCAAATTAGGTCATGCCTCGGTAGCTCTTCGTGAAAAATATGGCAGCGACTATACAGATTGCATCTTGATTCCTCGTTTTAGCTTAGCGATACTCGTGCAGGACCACCTTTAATATTCAGTTAATATCCCAAGAATGGTGGAATATTTCTGCCTAGTAATTTGGGATCCCTCTTTCTGATGGTACTATCAGATTTTCAAAATATTAATTACTTTTTTAGTTATCTGGCGTGCGTGAATTAAGGTCACGCCCGAATTATGGTCACACCACCATACAGTAATGTAAAATTTCATTTACCTGTCTCAATAATGTGTATTCCTCAGAATTTCATGAAATTGTAGAAAAACAAGAAACCAATGACTTTTTCCCCAAGATTTTGTGATATCTCCAATAGGCTTGTTGTTTTCTTGACTGTTCAAGAAATTCAGCGCACATACAATGTACCACGTCGCGTCGCGCGTATTAAAGGGTGCGTGGACTAATGTACTGCGTGGACTAAGGTACCTCTACCATACATAAGTGTTAGAGTAAAGTGCCTGAAATTTGACCCTTGCCGAGAATTGACCGGTTTGGCAAAAATGTTGAAGAAAAGACTTCAAAACACACTCAAACACACTCCAATCAACTCATATCGCACGCACACATCGTCACTGAAGACAACCAAAAAAAAAGAATCACAAAAAAATCATTATAGGCCTAAATACCTTAATTTTGCTCCTAAAATCCCGGATTTTGTCCAAAATCTTGAAGCCCCTGCGTGCTTAGCGAAAAGTTAAGAAAAAAATGATCGGGAAAAATGCGTTTAAACTCCGAAAATTTGAGGTTTGATGACACAGTTTTTGCCACACTCGAGCCCCGATATCCTACTGAAAAAAAAAACCCGGAAGTGACTCTGCATTGCTAGAGTTACAACACAGCAAACATGGGACTGGCGAAATTTTTTTCCTACCCTAGTTTCGGCATGGCATTCATTCGCCGGTGTCCCTGATCTCTCGGCAGGGCGTGATGTGCTACCGATGCGGCGAGTGAGCCATGATTTCTGCGGCGCGCGGTGCATGCTGACTTTCCACGCCAGGTCGAATTTATGCAATGGCGGTCGTATCTCAACAACAAAAACTTCTGATTTTACTATCAAATATTTTCTGTTTCATTTCAAAATAGTTACAATTATTTAATTTATAACATGCTTCTAAAAACTGTTGAAAATGAAAGATGATGTATTTTTCAATTTCAAACTAGAGCTTCAAAAAGCTTAAGCGGTTGAATTTCGGGCACTTTACTCTATATACCTTTTTAGATGGCTGGTTAAAATTGAGTGTCCAAAGACCAAACCTGTGCGGACACACAATAACTGGGTATACTGACTGACTGGTTGGCTCACAATGATATCTTGCGATCTTTTGCGCCCCAAAATTCTAGCCTCTGATCAAGGCGGTAACTGATCTGATATTAAAAGAAGAACTCACTTGAAGTAGGACTCGCCTTCTCCAATTTACGTTCTACCCAGACAGCATACAAGTACGACTGTGGAATATACCATCTGACATTGTCAACTGCACCTCCTTGGAACTTTTCAAGAAGAAGGTGCACCTCTTGAAACTCCGATGAGCTTCAAATTGTTTTAAGCTGCACATAGATCTAGTCATACTCATAGAAATTGAAATGTAAAAGTTGAGCCTTTCAGTACTTGCACTTTATGATCAGCACTTGACAAACACAAGGTTCTAATTATAATATACCAGTGATGGACTCTAACATATTGGAAGAAGGAGAAGACTGTGAATGTAATAGATTATTACCTGAATGAGGCATTTTGGAGCCAAAATATAAGCGCATATTTTGACTGCCTGATTGATAAGGTCAACACAAAATACCTCACAATGGCTAAGTTGTACTACAACGGGCCATAACATTCATACACCCCTCCTCCGCAAAGTTTGTTAATTTCCTATTGCGCCTCTACTAAATTACCGGTCCATAATTATACATATTTTGTCTGGTAGGGGGTCCTACGCGTAATTGTAAGATGATGCACGTTAAAATACAAAGGGTGAGACAATGGATACGCACAAAAACATACATCACAATGGTTTACATGTAGCATCATGTTAAATTTTACGCGCCCGAATAATTACGTCACAATGGTTTGGCTCAGAATGTTGAAAAAAAGACCCCCCCCAAAAAAAACAAAAAAAATAATAATTAAATCAAGCAAGTTTAATGTTTTTTCTTTAAAATGTGGCTAATTGAGGCTTTACAGGTAATTTAATGATAATATTGACTCGCTTAACTTTCAAGAGATACAGTTGTACCATGTATATTTCCCTCACAAGACCCATATTGCCCTCATCTTCGACTCGTTGCAATATGAGACTTGTTTGGGAAATATTTTTTGTATCTCTCACAAGGCCAGTCAAAATTATATAATGATTGATGAACAAGTGAAATGAATGTAAAAAGAGGAGGAAAACGCAAACCTGCACATGATAAGTTATGAAAATTAATTTGTCATCTGCAAATATCGTATTTTGTTTTGTTTCTTCTATCTTGTATTGTGAATTCAATAACCAACTTGATTCAATAATCAATTCAAAATGTGTTTAGGGGGCCAACCCAGTTATTGGATGTCCAGACATTCAATTTTAACTAGCCATTTTAAAAGGATTACAAGCAATGTCTCAGTAGTTAAAAAAAAAAAATTGTTAGAAAATATTGCGGAGAACAAATATTGATGATGATAAACAGTATTCAATGTATATTTTTGGCCCAATCCTGAGACATAAAACCTGGCTTTATTTTTATTAAGTCTCCAGACACCCAACCCCCCATCCTACTGATTTTGTAACAAAATTTGACTGTATCTCATCCCTATTCTGTTTTTTTTTTCTTTATTACAGCCTTGAACTTTACCATGATGGCCATGTTCAGCAAGCGAGGGAGTTTGAACCTCTCCAAGACCGAAGCCTCTAACCAGGTCCAGGACCAGATCGATCCAAACTTTGAGAGACCTGAAAACCAGTTGGACACCTGGACATACTCCGTTGAAGATGATACCCTGGAGACGGAGCTATCACTGGGGAGCAGTCACGGTGTGGTCCGTAACGGAGATGATGACCCACCGGGTTGGTCCGGGATGCAGGCGTCCATGGACGATGCAGGGAGTATCAACTTCTTGCCTGGCATAGCAACGCATCCTAGGGGTGAGGAGACAGAGAACTTTGGTGACAGCAGCAGGGGATGTTGCTCTCGCTGCAGATATTCCTGCGGGGTTGCCTTCCGACCTTGCACCACCAGACACAACCCTCTCCCGCATAATCCATCTCGGTGGAAGCGATTCAAATATGCCTTTCTGTGCCCTCCTCATGGTACCGTTGGCAGGACAGTAACTCATCTGATACTTGTAGTGCTTTTGTGGGCGGTTCTGTTCACCATCACAGGAGCTGAATCATTGCCAGGAGGAAACCTGTTTGGTCTCTATGTACTTATCATCAGCAGCATTGTACTTGGGTTGCTGGTCAACAAAATTCTCAGACTTCCAGCTCTTTTAGGTAAATTCCTTTTTTCTTCTGACTTTTTTCCCCCAGATTGTTTTCTGTATAGACTTTCTGAGATGGATGTTATCGTAACTATTAAATTTGTATGTGTTCAGACTGGAAATATATTGGGCAGACACCTACAATGTAAGCTGATTTCCTCACGGACTTAAAAATCATTCGTACATTGTCTTTATAATACACAATTATAGTATTTTGGTTATAATTTTTTTCTTGCGACATAGATGAAGGCAATAATTACATCCTTCTGTAATCAGTATCTTAAAAGCTTTTTAAAAATGCCATGTAGGCTTGGGTTTAAATTGATGAAAAACTGTAATGCTGCAATAATACTATGTAGGCCTATACATTTACATGTACTTTCATACATATTCAATTATGAATTGTTTTATTAATACGCCATATATTTTGCATCCGTATATTTTTGCGATTCTGCTTCTAGATGGGGAATTTAGTATTTTTGCGAATTTACTGTATTTGCATTCACTTAGTACAGAAATATCAGGAAGTGAAAATTTTCGTGTTCAATAAGTCGCGAAATAAAACAACCGCGTAGAGTACTACTACAATGCTGAACACATTTGCAGAGAATAAGGAAATATCAATATGATAATATATGAACTTCTTATAAAGCGCATATTAGATGTTAAATTGAAATAATTGTTATTTCATTTGCATAATTCTAAATTTTAGCTGCAAATTTGTTTTGATAAAGTACTCAAAAATTAACCATCTGAATACGCAAGGCTATATTTAATTCAATTATATCCAAGGTGTATTAAGGGCTTTCCTGCCATAATTCATTCTTAGAAAATACCAGCTGAGCTGGAGTAATAATATCCAAATCACTTTGGAAGGATGTAAAAATTTCTCATGTGATACATTTGTATGATGAAAATAAGAATTGGCATGATCAAGTATAGATTTGCGTTGTATGCATTGCATGATAAAAGTGAATGCAGACAATGCAAATCTATTCTTCTTTTCCTCCCAAAACTATTATCACCTATGAAAATATTAAGTGTTGATATAGCACTTTACATTAATTAAACAATTTTATCGCTTAATACTTTATCATTTTGAGAATAATGACATATCATTTTATTGTGCTTATCACTATGAGAAATTTGTTATCCTCTATTTCATTTCTTGCTCTCCTGTTCTCCAGGTATGCTTGCAGCGGGATTCATTTTCAAGAACGTGAAGGCGATCGACATCGCCAACGACATTTCCCGAGACTGGGCCAGTGCTCTCCGTAGCATCGCCTTGGTGGTCATTCTCCTCCGCGCAGGGCTAGGCATCGATGCTGCAGCCCTTCGGAGACTGAGTCTGGTGTGTCTCAGGCTGTCTTTCATTCCATCTATCCTGGAAGCGGTCATCATTGCTGTTGCTTCACATTTCTTCTTAGACTTCCCCTGGGAATGGGCTTTCATGTTGGGGTAAGGAATGTCATTATAAATCACCTGCCTTGAATAGCATCCCCCTCAAGGCCTCAACTACTCAATCTGTCCTGTTTCCTAACCCAAAGGGCAACATTCCGAGCTGTGTAGTCATCTAATATAGACCCTTGTGAATGATAACTTAAATCTGCTTCTACCTAATACATTCATACCGCAATGAAGATGTTACCAAGTAGCAAAACAGGTACTTTTCTCCTCAAAACACTTTATAAAAATTGCATCCATAATCCTTTCAGAAAAGACAAAGGTCTCTGCCAACCTTTTGTTATTCCACATTTGTCTTGGCAGCGGTGTCTACATGTAATTTGATCACCCTTTTGAATTCTTTGTGTTTTCCAGATTTGTATGGTACTAATAAAGAAATTTATCCTGACCATAACCATTGTATCCTTAAGTCCTCTTGATTATATAAAATATTTATTGTTTCCAATGTCCTCATTGAGAGAACATATTGTCTTATACCAAAATTAAATGGTTTTAAAATTGTTAAAATTTAAAATCAAATTGTCTTATAATAAAAAATTAATAGGATCACCCTCATGAAATCTCCTTAATTTTCTAGATTTGTCTTGGCAGCAGTGTCACCTGCGGTAGTTGTGCGTTGTCTCTTGGTGCTGCAGAAGGGTGGCTATGGTACCAAAAAAGGCATTCCAACCCTGACAATTGCATCCTATAGTGTCCACAATATTCTCATGATTATAAATATTTATTGTATCAAATTGGATCATCTCATGCAATCCTTTCTATATTCCAGATACTGTATGTCTTGGCAGTGTTGTCGCCTGCGGTAATTTTTCCTTGTTCCTTGTACTACAGTATCCTCTTACATGTAATTATAAGTGTCCCAATGTCCTTGCCGAAAGCAAGATGTTTTTTACCAAATTAAATTTGATCACCCTCTTGAAATCTTCTTAACTTTCCAGATTTGTCTTGGCGGCGGTGTCACCTGCGGTAGTTGTGCCTTGTCTACTGGTGTTGCAGAAGGGAGGCTATGGTACCAAGAAAGGCATCCCGACCCTCACCATTGCATCATGTAGTCTGGACAATGTTCTCTGTATCAGCGCATTCGGAGTCGCTATGGGAATATCTTTCTCTTCAGGTAATTGTTGTAGTAATGATAGTATGTTCACATCATCGGTTGTAGTTAGGCAAAAAAGAAACTTAGTGTGCAGAATAATGCATAAGATACTGTTCCCCTTTTAGGCTTGCTTGTTGCTTGTGTGTACATTCTGCACTCCATGAGGATAACAAATAACAGGTATGATATAAAAAAAATAAAAAATAACCCTCAGCAATGTGTTTAACAAGAAATTAATTTATGTCTATACATATGTACTTCCATCTCTGTACCCTGGTGAAATAGATGAGAACTGAATGGGAATAAATCCTTGAATAGAGTACCTTTTTGTGGGAGGCCAGCTAAAGTACAGTATTCTTGAAATGTATACATAGCTACATGTACCTCGCCATGTGTACCTGTACAGGCCGCACAGAAGCATTGTTAGCGCTGATAGAGTCGGCAGAGTAGCAGTGACGCATAGTGTCACAACAACACATTATTTACATCTGGGATCAGCCTTTGACATCACCATCCGAAAGATGTGACTGGGCCTACTGGTAGTGCTCTGTTAGCACTAACAACGTTTCTGTTAGGCCGGTACAGGTCGGCTAACCTGCTGAGACCTAGTGTATGAATCCTCCACTTGTTCCAGTTAATATGTTTAGAAAAATTTCAAATTAGAAATTTACTGTTCAGTGATAATTTTCTTTGCAGGTAGTTTAGTTTTGAAGATCTTCCAAGGTCCTTTAGAGGTTGCAATCGGAGTAGGTTTTGGAGTAGTTGCAGGTCTTCTTCTCTGGTACATCCCAAGCAAAGACTTGGTAAGTAATAATTAGTATTTAATAATTAATTATGCTGAACTTCTTTGTTGATTGTTCAGTGTACTGTAAACCCAGAAACATCCGCCACATGCAACATTCGCGAATTGGAGCCGACAGCTTTTTTCGCGAACTGCTGACCATCAACTATATATCCAGTGTGCAATATTGTTCTGGCATCTAATGTATTTTGCATAATTTCGATTTGTTCCTCGTCACACAAAACTTAGCATAACTTTTGATTTACTAAAGCAAATCATACAAATCACGTCAGCAAGAAAAATCTTTTGGCTTTAATCTGGTACTACAAACACAAATTATATGAAAAGATTTCACACCTAAATGATTTTTTCCCCAACTGTACCATTTTTTTTAAAAACAGACTGTAGAACATGAAACGTCCCTGCAAGAATTTTACCTTCTATAGAGGCAAATCCGAAATGAATGTTGGTAAACAAAAAGAAGTAATTTGTTGAAATTGATATTATATATTCATTTACTTGACTTTCAAACCATAGAGTTTGCCTGCAAAGGGGATAATTGAGCAACCAACAAAAGGTGAATGCCAAACATAATTCAGTGAAAACACTGATTTTTTTTCCTGCTTTGTGATTTTCTGTTTACATTCGTTGGTTTGTAACTTTACACGGTCTCTTGATCTAGCACCTACAAAGAAACTAAACGATGTCACATTTGGTTTTCAAGATTTCAATCACATGGCGAATGCAAATACATGTATATCAGGAGTGCATTTCATGAAAGGACTTGTCGGACATTTTATCAGATAAACTATTATAAGCTACTGAAATGCTTACATCTGATTGGCTGAGAGCAAATTTGTCTGATAAAATGTCTGACAAGTCCTTTGATGAAATGCCCCCCAGTTGTCTGTTTAGATTTAAGACTTGATATGTGTTTCTCTGTTGCTCCAGAAATCTCTGACTATGTTTTTTTGCAGAGGTCTGTTTGCCCTCTTTGGTTGTCCAAATCTCAAAACTTAAAACTGTACAAGAAAGGGAAAAATTAAATGCTATATCACTTTGATGCTTGAATACGTTTTTCCTTGATACAATCGTTGAGTTTTTTTTTCTTTTTTTCCAGAAAACTCTGACCATGTTGAGATTTGTCTTCCTGCTGTGCGGGGGACTGTTTGCAGTCTTTGGCAGTGCGGTTGCTTCATATCCAGGGGCTGGAGCCTTGGGTTGTCTCACATTGGCCTTTATTGCTGCTCTTGGATGGAAAGATGAGAAGGTGAGAGGGGTAGAGCAAGTCAGTGAATTGCTACTTGGTCAACAATCAACTATTGCCCATCAAGTCCCATCCCACATGGTCAACCATTAATCTCTTTTTGTCTTCTACCAGTTTATAATAACCATTTGGTGAAATTGCTACTCAGCCCCTTTACCCATTTCTTCTAGTTTTCACTTGAAGAACAGGTGCCAGAAAGGAGTTCCAAAGTATCTTTACTGTTTACTTTTAAACAATGAATAGTATTTCCTTTACCTCAATGCCCTTTACTTGGTATGATAATCAAGCATATTTCCATTTATGTATGCTAAAGTTTTAAAGGTTATTATTCAAAGTTATAAACATGTGAGACCATGGGGGTGATTCACTAATGGCTAAAATCAATCCCAACTGGGATAAAATCAATTTTAGGATCAATTGCTGTGTTGTAGTTCCATAGGCCTGTAGCTAGGATTGATTTTAAATATTAGTGAATCACCCCCCTTAACCATTTCAAATCTTATATTATGCAAATTAACTTGTGACCTTTATCCTTTGACAGGCTGGTGTTGGGAAGCTTATTGGTGTTGTTTGGTGGCTGTTTGAACCTATCTTGTTTGGTCTCATCGGTGCAGAGGTTGCTCTGGAGTACCTGGACGGCCAAACTGTTGGTAAGTCTAGTAATCGTAGTGGATCTATGTACCCCTGAATGTGAAACACTTCTTAACTCTATATCAAAGCGAGTGAACTACAGGATTATTGTGCTTGCTTAGTTTTTATACACTAAACTTGTATTTCTAATAAAGATGGCGTATATTTGTTTTAAACTGACTCTTCAGTGGAGATTCACTACATACGTTTACCTAATTGAATTTTCAATTAAATGTTCAATTAAATTTTGAAAAGATCTGTCATTACATCTAACAGAAGAAAGGTTACATGTTCATAAATGTAAGTTTTAGATGGATTTTTTTAGATGTAAATTTTAGATCTTGAGTAGCCAGGATTGCTTCGATTTCTATCAACTGATGTGATTACAGTAATTGCATTCAATTATAGTTCATGCTTATTTGCAATTGGGGTTGGTTTTCTCCAAGTATTGTGATGCATCCCTTGGTCAAGTGTGGCAAATATAATGAACAGTTATATACGGCCACCAGAGGGGGTGGTTGGAACTATAGTACCCGAACTGACACGAAGAATGCGACTATTTTTCCTGAGGGGCGCAGCCCCGAAGGAAAATAGTCGCATTCGCGTCAGTGAGGGGACTATAGTTTCACCAAACCTCTGAAGGCGCGTATATAACTGGTTTATATCCGTCATCAGAAATAAAATATGAATCTCTAACGTTAGAATCTAACGTTAACGTTAAACTTGAGGCCGATATCTACTCCAAATATTTAGATCTAACCCAGGCCTGCCCTTCATCATGATACATCTATGAATGATCTAGAATCTAGAGGCCTATAATAGGCCTAGGTCTAACTAACTTAGATCTACATTATGGGTGTTTACTCACTCGACATTTGGAGTTTGGGTCTCTTCTTCTTGTAAAGTTAGGGTCTCTCCTAACGTTGTCGTTAGGTCTAATCAACACAGTTGTTCTGTGTAGACTTCTACAACACTGATCAAACGCTGACGTGACAAACTAAGCGCTGCTGTCGCCATTTACAATAAATCATCGTAGAACTAGACGAGACGAAATAACCTCGGCTTGTTATCATCATCAGCTCCTCCAAACAACATTATTTGCCATCTTGTCTCACTACTTTACACATTACTTGTAAAAATTTTCTCTAATCCATGTCCCTGAAATTCCATGATCCTATTCCTAATCCTAGGCTTAAGGCACGCACTCTCTCCGGCAAACAGACAGAAATCCCGTCTAGCTAGTACGTACGCGAGATCAAAATGTAAACAAAATGTGATGAGTCACGATCACGCGCGTCAAGTATGTACGTACGTACGCGCACCGTCGTCAAAACAAACCTTACGTCACGCATAGAGGTGGATACCTTTATGACGTCACGCCGAGCACACGATACATGTTCGGGCTACGGAGCCGCCGAGGGCTGGGGGGGGGGTGGGGGTGGGTGGTTTCAGCAACGTAAACGTGTACGAAAATGGGGTCTTTACTCTCAGCTAGCTTCGATCACTCAATAGGCCACTATCGCTATCGAGCCGTGGCTATTCGCAGGTACTATCCACGTCTCAAGGGAATATTCACGGCTTGTGACGTCAGATGTCAGGATTAGTGGCATTTTTGCTCAATTTATGACGTTGGTTGGAACTACCTTTGGTCACATGACGGGGTTTAGACCAATCACCTATTAAGATTCTTACCATGACGGATATAAATTAATATTTTGCCAAAGAAAGTTAGTGATATTGATAGGGCTCAACCAAGCATCTTATGATAAACAGACTCTGACTTGTCCAATAGAGCACTTCTACAAATCTATTTCCTTTGAGTGTGTCTTTTGGCATGTTGCTCCCCATAGAATATGTGCCACAAAGTTTTTCTTCTATCTTACGATTGTTTCTCTTATTCTTTCTTCATTCATTCTATTCAATAGTTTATTATTAGTTAATTTACCCCTTCACATTGCTTCATTGTTGTGTGACTATAATTGTGGTCATTTGTTGATTGTTGACAGGTCTTGGAATAGCTACCCTCGTACTAGGTTTAGTGATCCGTATTGGAGCTACTTGGTTATCCGTGCTTGGAGCTCACTTCAACAACAGAGAAAAACTCTTCATGATCTTTGCATGGCTCCCAAAAGCCACAGTTCAGGTAAAAAACTGTTAAAATGTATTGCTATTTTCTGACATGTTAACTACTTGTATTTCAAAGGTATTACAGTATTTGTATATGTGATTAAAGAATATCCAAATGATATCAAAATGAGACACTACTCGCCGAGGTCGCCAAGCAAAGAGTCAAGGAATTCAGCAAAATAATAGAAAAAACAAATCTTTGGGGAAAATATGTTTTGATTTTCTGAATTTTCAATGTTTCATATGACAAGGGTTGACATTCTTTAAATATTTAAATTAAAGGATTATAAAAGTCATGAACATTTAGATGTATTATAATCACTACTTGTAAATAAGAGATAAATATGGCAAGTTACTAACTAAACCTCTCACAAAAAGTTTGGCAAATCGACTTTAGGCCATTATTACTTTTCATGTACGCTTTAGTTTTTCCTGTACGCTTTAGTTTTTCCTGACATTCATACCATTGGAAAGAAAATTTATTCATCTTTTTATTGATATCCTATTTGTAATGATTGTGTCATGCTTCAATGCACAGATTATCAGAATATGGAGAAAGTAAAAAGTCAAATGATGCAAAATGCATTTATCAAAGTGAAGTTCTGCAACTCAACTTTAGGCTCTGATAACTTTGGGGATATTTTCTAATTTTTATTGAATTTTATACCATTGTCACGTTCATTTATTCCTCTCTTGATTGATACCTTATTTGTCATGGTGATGTCATGCCTGGGTGCACAGAACTCCTGGATACCACCTGAATACATGGCAAAGCAAGGATAATTTTAGCTTAAATTTCTGTAACTCTGAACCTTGGTATATTTTAATGTGGGTTTTTAATCATTATTAATTTTAATAGCATTAAAAAGTTCATTTCTTCTTCTTTTTATTGATACCCTATTTGCAGTAGTAACATGTTTGAATGCACATAACTCATGAATATAATGCAAACTAAAAAGTGAAAAGTTGCGAAATGCATTGTCATTGCTCGCAATAGACAATAATACTCACAATAGGCATTCAATTTGCAACATTTACCTTCTGACTTATCCTAACATTCAGGTGTCCTGTGCATGCAAGAACAACACTATCGTTACAATTAGGGTGTCAATGAAAAGAGGAATAAATGAACTTGACAATGGTATACAACTCAATAAAGATTAGAAAATACCCCAAAATTTATCAACATTTGACCTTTTACTTTTCTCCATATTCTGATATTTTGTGCATGGAAGCATGACACAATCATTACAAATGGGATATCAAGAAAAAGGGGAATAAATCATCTTTCCAATGGTATGAATATCAGCGTATGTGAAAAGTTATCATTGACCAGATTCGATGTGCAGAACTTTTTGTGAGGGGTTTATTATAATAACTTGTGTCAAACTTGTCAACTCTCACTACATCTAACCCTGCATTCTTACCCTGATCAGAAGAAGGTTAAAAGCTCAGTCATGTCTTTTTATTAATGGCATTGAAGGTCGGTTCCCAACATTAATTATTATACCTGGGCCCCGTAACAGGAAGGTTTGGGATCCATTGCAAATTTGAAAGAATATTTCTGATTGGTTCCCCGTCAGTTTTTTAAAGAAAAAGCATATGCAACAGTAATTTTGATGGGCCATTGCCACTTTTGTGATTGATTGCAAATATTTGTGTTACAGAGTCCCAATTGACACACTTCTGTCAAAATCTGTGACTGCTGCATTGCATGCTTTTATCAATGAGAATATATTAATACATGAGAAAAAGTTAACTTAAAAGAGAATGAAACCCTCGGATTCAAATAAATTTTATGACACAGGAAAATCAAAGAAAATGGTCAATGAAAATTTAAGAAAATGTATCCTTTTCCTCATTCTAGTAGTTTAAATTCGTTGTCCATAATTATATTATGTGAAAACTGAATCTTGGGCCATTTGCCAGTGTGGGGATCTCCACAGCAGTAGTTATCACAACATTCAAATGCTTATAACATTCAAATGCTTATAATTTTTTTTTTATTATCTATTCAGTTTTTCTTGAAATTTTGTTGATTTGTTTCTTTCAGTTTTGTGTTTTATATAAGTTAATGTATTCCTTGGGTTTCACACTCCTGAAGAAGACTGTCATAACTGATTGAAATAGTGATGTTTATTTTGTTCTTTGATATCAGGCTGCTCTAGGTCCACTAGCTCTAGATGAAGTCAGGAAACAAGGTATCATAGATGAAACAGATGAAGCTAATGAAATCAGAGGAATTCAGGTAAGCATAGAGTGAAGGATATTGTAAAGGTGGTGGTGGTGATGGTGGTGATTATGAGGATGATGATGGTGGTGATGATGATGATGATGATGATGATGATGATGATGATGATGATTGTGGTGATGACAATGATAACGAAGATGATGATAATGATGATGTGAGTGATTATGATGGTGATGGTGATGAGGATGATAGTTATGCTGGTGGTGATGATGATGATAATGAGGATGATGATGATGATGGAGATTATGAGGATGGTGGTAATGGTGGTGGTTATCATGATGATTATAGTGATAATGATGATGATGTTGATGATGATGGAGATGATGGTTGTGCTAATGATGTACATGTAGATGGTGGTGACGATGATTTTGATGATGGCGGTGGTAATTGATTATAGTAATGATCGTGATGGTGACTATGATGATGATGGTCGTGCTGGTGATGAAGATGATAGTGATGAGTTTGTTGATTATGGTAATGGAAATAATAATGGTGATTATAGTGATTATGGTGGTGATCAGATGAATCAGCAGTTATAGTGTGCCATATTTATGTTGCAAGACCTTAAAAGAAGCATGATAAAGCTGACGATGATGATGATGGGCCCCCTGGGAGAACAGTACTTGACACTGATGGGGTTTACCCTGTTTAAATAATACTTTATAATAATAATAATAATAATAATAATAATGATGATGATGATTGTGGTGATGACAATGATAAGAAAGATGCTGATAATGATGATGTGAGTGATTATGATGGTGATGGTGATGAGGATGTTTCTGATATGAGGATGATGATATTGATGCAAACAATAATGACGATGTCATCATTCCTTCCCTACCCTCTCACTTAAGCTGCTAACCATCGCTGTCCTTAGCATCCTGATCACTGCTCCGATCGGAGCCATCCTCGTCACTCTCTGCGGTCCAAAACTCCTGGAGAAGGAGTCTAGACCCTTCACAGTAAGTCAGCAGCCCGAGGAGATAGGGGCGGGACCAGAGAACGAGGAGGAGTTTGCTGCGAGGCAGAGTTTAACATCGAAGGAACCACGATGAAGAGGATTGCAGAGGTGGGGGAGTAGATCAAGCAGGGAGACAGGTAACCGTTCATTGCATGGTGTTCACCTGTTGTGTAACATCCACCTGTTGCCTAAATCATTCATCTATTAACCCATTGAGCATTGGATATAAGGGAACTTTATCATTCACTCACTTGATGATCAGAAAGGCATCAACTCTATCATTTTCACAGAGCCACATTCTTTTGACTCTCAACAGAGGTTAAGACCTTGTACATTTTTTTCCCCTGATAAATACTGTGTTCTGTACATCATTCATTGTTCACCGACATATGTTGATTAAAGTTTCATTTCAGTGTTGTTAATTTAATTGTTGTTTAGAAGATTTCTGTTCTTAGTACACGCACTGCAATAATTTCTTTAGTTTTTACAATGTAAAAAAAAAAATGCTTAGGATAGTTTTATTATTGCTTTGATTTTTCTTTTATCTCCTATAATTTTATTTGTATTGCTTTTGATAATTGTTCATGTACTTTCCTATTTTTTCTTTACATAATTTTATTATTAGATTACTTTTCTTGTGCACATACAGACTTGTATGATATCTTCAGTGTTGAGAAGAGATTAAGGCTGAGTGAAGTTTGAAATAATCATTTTTGTGTAAGAGGACAGTTGCTACTTTTCTCCTGAATATGTGCAATCGCTTGACTGGGATGCTTATGTTGTTAGTTTTATCCCTAGTACAGCACTACTGCGTCTTTGAATAAACCATTTTTATCATAAAAATAATCATATCAGGATGCGAATATTGTTGTAATTTGATTAAAATATAATTGTTGCAATTACAGCCTTTCCAGAATATGTTACCAAGAGAATAGCATTGATTTACATGTGTGATGAAATAATTAACACACCGCGGAGGTTGGCTCATATGCCAAGACCTAGTTCAGTTCTCTCTGTCTAACACACAGGTTTTATTACATTAGTACAAAATATTTTTTAAATGGACATTGCATTTTATTGTGGAATTCAGTTTGCCGGCATTATAACAGTTGATTATAGATGCTTGGAGAACATTAATGCCTCAAGAACATAAACCCAAGAAATACGTTCTTAGAAAAACCAGCCATCCGATGTTATTTAATTCAAATACAGACATAAAATAGGGTATTTTGAGAAGAAAATCTTTAATTTGCATCCTGGATACTATTACATCACATATTCTTGTATTTCCATTTCTGACAAAATGGAAGTCGAATCACAGTTAAGCATTATATTTGATAGTAATCATTGTTATAAAATTCCTTTCACAATAATCCATTATTGAATGAAGTAATTGTACATGTACCTATGCATTATGAAAAACATTAGAATGTCAATATGAATATTCAATGAAAATTAACCATTACTCTATTGAAATCTCATTGTCGATAATGATACTGTGAGAACCATGTATTTTTACATTCCATAGTCCTCAATACGAAATACATTCCAAAAACTTTACATCATACATGAATGTGGAAATTACTGGGGAAAAAAATTAAGATTCATAATCCATATTAGAGCAGAATAGATATCATGTTGATAAAATGTAAATTCTACTATTATTGAAGAGTTTAATGTAAGTAATTGTTCTTTGTTGCCAACACACACCATCATCAGAAAATGTTACTTAAGATAAGTATTAGTTTTATGGAGAAAATTGTCATTACATGTATGTCAACTGCATATTACCAAAGTACTTGTATTAAAAACGAAACTAAAATAAATGAATAAGTAAATCACAAAACTGCTTCATTTTAGAACTAGAATGCTATTTACATACTAGAAAGCCAAATTAGCGTACTCTATACAAGCTTGGTTGTTGATCAATGAAAAAACAAAGAAACAAAAACAAAAGTACATTGTACATGGGAATGCAATTCAAGTTTCTCCACTTGCAATATGTGAATACTGCCGTCTCGTGTTGAAGTCTGTACATTCAACTAGCGATTGATAGATGTGTTTTTTTTATAGCATGATGAATGAGGGTTATGTCTAGAAATGACAGGTGGAATTCCTATTATGCTATCCTTGCTTTGAAAACTACCAACAGGCTTGGCTATATTTAGGTTTACCTTGTAATCTGAAACAAATGATGGGCTTTTGAGTACTACCAAATGTTCATTCAGCTCAATGATATTTTTTGGGTAAAATATTTTAATTATTTTTTCTAAAGGTATACCTTGTAATTTGAAACAAATGATGCTTTTTTATACATGTAAATTTCAGCTCCCTCATATTTACTTTTAAAAAATACATAATTTCTAATATGTGTTGCTGAAACTAGAATTAGAGATTGATAACAGATTTGTTAGCTGTCTCAGTAGTGTGATGTGATGTAACGAACATGAAATATGTATACAATTATTAATTATTATTACCAAAAATTTTAATACTTCCCCTCAAAACTCTAGATTCAATACTAAAAATGTGAGACCCGAGATGAGAGACTCTAACAGAACTTTATCAACTCACTTCTACTAGTACCCATATTTTATACATTGCAGGTAGTACCTAAATACAGTGAACAAATACATGTTATGTTTTCTAATTGTCAATCAACAATAATGAACCTATTACGCCCTAAGTCTTAATACTTCTCTGTTTCCTTCTTCTTTTTTTTTCCATTACAAAAAATGAGAAGGAGAAAAAAAATATCTGGTGTTTTATTGTTAATTTGCCCGGGCTTTCATCGATTGTTTTTATTGAGAGGTCTAAGTACTGTGTTATTTTCACAGCTGTGTGTGCTATGATGTACTAATCTTAGATTAATATTTTACTTGAATTAAATTATGTTAACATAAAATTTAAAAAAAAAAATAATGGGATAACTGACTTTAGAACCTTTTTTTTCGTTTAGCTGAAAAATTTCCACAACTCTGAAATACTGTAAAACTCACTGACTGATTTTAATTATTTTTTTTAGTGTTATAACATGATTCTTTGAGTAATGATTAAATCATGACAATTGCAATTATTACAGCAATTAAACTAAATGTACTCTGATAAATAATTCCAATATAGGGCCTATATAGGTTAATACATGTAAATTCACATCTGTTTGATGATTAAATCATAATCATGACTCAATTATAACAATGAATGGAAGATTCTTTGTACCTTTAATATGGTAATAATTAATAACAAATTTTAATTCCAATTTCATAGGTTAATGAATATCTATTTTTAAAATAATTTTTCCAAATATGCAGGGTCTTAAAATGAAACTTTATCTAACCAACCTTGCCAGAACTCTTTTTACTGTGTGATTTATTGAATGGCGATTGCTGTCATTATAAGAAGTTAACACTTCATCTTAAATGGCTTTTGAATTAATTTTCATCATACCCATTCTGCAAAATTTTATTACTTTGATATTGGTGATGTGTATAAATATCATGATGTACAAATTAAATACTAGAATGTAAATTTTAATCCTCTATAAAGTCTCTATTTGTTTAAGATGTGTCTAAAACTAAGTGGGGATGGTTTTAGTTTTGACCTAATGACTTTATCATAACCACTTTGAAAAAAATAATACTAAGAATACAATGCTTTTTTTTTCTCTGTATCTTTGGGATTTTTTTTTTTTAATACAAAGAGAAAAAATAAGAAAGAGAGAGGGAGAGAGAAAGAGAGAGAGAGAAAGAGCAAGGTCTTCTGAAGATGATAAAATGCAAAGAGAAAGAGTTGATGGGAGTGGAACAAACCTTTTTTCAACTGAATGTTTCAAAAAAAAATTAAGTAAAAAAAATATATATTGAAGAAAAAAAAGTGAATTAAACAAGGTAAGATGATTAAAGAAGATGGAGGGACAGAGAGAAGAAAAGGAATGAAGACAAACAAAATAGAGACAGATAAATAAATGGGACCAGAGAGAGAAAGAGAGAGAAGGGAGGGAGAAAAAAAGGGAGATGGGGTTAGCGTTCTATCTGTAATGAAGGAGACTGTTTACCTCTGTACTTTCACCAAAGATAAATATGTCAGCGCGCTGGATAACATATAATCTTTAAAAAATGGAGAGCAAATTTTTCCCAGGGGTTATAATGGAGTGTAGTATTACCCCAAAAGCCAATGTATAAACATTCAGTAACAGATATTAATGACTATATCTACCAGTGAAGACAGATAATAGTGGGCTCATGGCCAATAGTATTTATGCTATCAGGATCATGGGCTATAGTATTTATGCTATCGCCCTCATGGGCAATACTATTTATGCTATTCTAAACAGAGAGTCTATAAACTGAGATGGGAATTCTAGTTTATGGCTTTTCCATCTCCATTCACAGTTTATAGTCAAATTCAGGGCTAAACAGAGTAAAGCATTGTAAAAAAAAAGAAAATGTTTATATTCCAAATGGGGCAGCTGCTCAGCCAGAATTATAGCCTCTTTTTTTATGTAGAAATACCATATTTTGTGTCAGTATATAAAGCAGAATTACAATTTCATATGAAACACAATGCTTTAAAAAAAAATAATTTGTAAGAAATGAATAAGATCATTCCCTGCTATTGTAAATTTATAATTTTGGACACAGTTGAATTTGTGATTATATTTGTCCAAATATTGTAGAAAATATACAATGTGCTTGAATTATTACATCAGTTCATATGAATTAATTATGAATGCATATATCTCTACCATACCAAAAGATCTGTTAACATTAGTTGGTGAAGCAAGAAATCAAATTATATTAGACTTAAAATATTTTTGAAAAAAAAAACACTTTTAATGATAAAAGAAACATACAGGCCTGTAGGGGGAAAGGTTTTGAGATTTGATTTGATTTTTTTTTTTACTAATCTACAAAATGTTTTAAAAATTTGCAAAGTATGTCACTCTGTAATCTATAAAAATCGATTGAGATTGCAACATCAGATTTCATTGGGAAAATTGGGTCTAAAAATTCTGATGATCAAATGAAACTGATTTTCCCAGCATATTTCCCGCCTGACTAACACTTATCAATATCAGTAGAATAAACCGGTACTAAGGACTGATGAAAAAGAAAATGGCACAACCAAGGCTTTGTATGTATGTATGACTTAGTCTACAAGCACAGACTCAAATTGACACTTTTGATGTAATGTAGTGTCTTGATTTAAGACTAGTCAAGATTCCCAATGCCTCTGGGCCCACACCTGTAATTATGGTCTCATAGAGACTTCGTGTTAATTTTGAGGTTTGATAAATTTATATAAAATCAGCCTTAAATTCACTCGGTGATTGGTCATGTGGACCGGATAGACAATTTATTCCTCCTTTCTAATTTAGGCAAGAAACTAGCTCTTTACCGGCTCATTTTAAAAATAAATCGATATAGCGCCCCCTTATGCCGAAACTGACTCAATTGGCAGTCAAAAGTAAGAATTTGATATCAAAACTTGCGCTTCTAATATAGTGCCAAGCCTTAACATTGATTTCTTCCCAGTTTTAGCATACGAAGCTTAATGATTGCCCTTCCTATAACCAATCTTAAATGTGAATCAGATGCACACATTTTTGTCTATATGCTGTTCAAAATTACAAAATTTCCCGAAGGGTAGGGTCGAATGAATATCTTTTGCTCTCTGTCGGCAATTAGGCGTGTGTGACCCTCTGTCATAAAGCAGCTATGTTGCATGGGATGCAAAAGTAGTTGCACAATTCAGACCATGTTATGTGCAACATGTTATGTGCAATATAACTGAAAAGCATTTATGGATGTGAACGGCATACTTTTGGATATGAAAAGCTATATTTTTCTTGGTTTGCGGTATGTGTAGGCTCTAGCCCTATTGAGACCATTGTTTGGGTTTCTATTCACAGTAATTCAAGCAGCTAATTCATCCCTTCAGCACCTTAGCAGGTCTCTGGAAAAACCACCTGCCAGCTTCCCAACATGTTCCGTTTTTTTCTCTCTCTCACCTTCTCTCTCTCTCTCTCTCTCTCTCTCTCTCTCTCAAAGTCACTTCATACTTTTTCTTACTCCTTGGAACCAGGATGTAATAACGTGCCCGTCTCCCCTTGTCTTGCCCCCCCCCACAAAAAAAAAAAATAATAATAATAAATAAAATAAAATAAAATAAAATAAAATAAAAAAAATAATAAATAAATAAATAAATAAAAATAAATAAATAAAAAAAAAAATAGAAAAAATAATAATAATAATAAAATAGATTAATTAAATAGGCCCTAAATAAATAAAAAAATAAATTTAAAAAATAAAAATAAAATAAAAAATAAGTAAATAAATAAATAAAAAAATTAAATGAAAAAAAAGGGAAGAAAAGAAAAAGGGAAAAAGAGGGGGAAAATGCTAGCATTGCTAGCACTGCTAGTGTCCGTTATACAATCCTTCAGTGGCATTGCCCTTGGGATACTTTGATATAGGCCTATAATGTACGTAAGCTTGAATAATTAAGCGACACATGCAATTGTTGAGACTCTTTATGATAGGCCTATGTCCCTCAAAAATAAAATATAGGCCTACAACTTTTAGAACTTCCATTTTGAGTTCAGATTGAGCAAAGTTTGCTGCATACAGAAGCCTACATTTGGTATTGAACCATTTCTTTTATAGGTTGACCTAAAATCTGAGTGATTTCCTTTTGATCCAAAATGAAAGCAAAGATCTCTATCTGTCAGTCCTATCTACCTTTCATATTCCACAAGTTTTGGAATCAAGGTTAAAAGTCTGTCACCAATCAGGATCCTTGTTTCATCGACTTCTTTCATAAAAGTCTCACTGTGAACCAATCAGGATGGTTGTTTCAAATAAACATTTGACTGTTACCTTTAAATATTTGATCTTGATTTAACTTCTTTAGATAAAAAGATGAAGGTAAACTATCCTGTGTTTCATATTTTTTGTTTGTTTACTGCTTGGAAACTTCTATATTGCCTTATAAACCTTGTCACTTAGGGTAAACAAATTAATATTTCATTGAACTCCTCAATTTTCACTAAATTCTTGGCCTTCGCCATTCCCAGTTGAATAATTTTATAAAAAATATTCCCTCCCATTTGTATCATTCAGTCTTTTATGATATTGGTATAGTGCATTGCACTTGGGTAAAGAGGAGGGGGGGGGGGGGTTGAATATGAAAATTTTGCACTTTTCATCTGTCAGATATATCACTTTTGAAGTTGATAAGAGCATTCCAGCAACTGGTTACAGTAGTCCTAGTGTCTATATTTTTATTGTTACCTTGGTAATATATAACAGCCTCTGAGAGACAGAAGAACTTTTATCTCAAAGAATCCAAAATGGCTTTAATGCCCTTTTGGCTCGAAACAGGAGATAGAAGGACGAATCTCCATACCAAAGCTGTTGAGATCGAGAAGGTTATCTCACAGAATTAAACACAGAGTAAGATTGGTTCTCAATATATGGTCAAAGGACTGGATCTCTAAACAATGTCAAAAGGGGGATATTTCATTATGCATAGATTTAACACCCTTTTAATTCCCTTATGAAACTCAAAAGATAAAAATGACAAGTCTCCACACAATAGCTGCTGAAATCCAGTAGGGTGTAATTTCAATGGATTTAAGTTTTTTTTGGCTCTTTATGATATGATAGTTAGGGGTGGGTCTTCTAAAATACCTGAGTTACAATTGTGTTTATCATTGGATCTCTTGTCATTCAAACAAGTCATACATCATTCTAGGCTCTTTCCCATACTGTTAAAGGGGAATCCTACCCAAGGAGAGAATCAACCTTACAGGAAAGAGGAAAATGAGAGGAGCAATCTAAAAAAAAGTTTCATCAAAACCGGTTATAAAATAAGAGAGTTATGGAAATTTGAAAAGTCTAGTTGTTCCTTCTACGGGGATCCTCAAATTGGCATCATCGGCTTCAAAATGGCCGATCTTATCTCCATTCGTTTTGTACACAATTTTTCAGATTTCCCCCATTTTCTTTCGAAATATGTCTTCTTTACATCTTAGCTCAAAATATGTCTTGGGGAAAATATATTTCACACAACATATGTTGAGCTCAGAAGGAGGTCACATATTTCGAAGGAAAATGGGGAAAATCTGAAAATTTGTGTACAAAACGAATGGAGAGTTGTTCATAAGATCGGCCATTTTGAAGCCGATGATGCCAATTTGAGGATCCCCATAGAAGGAACAACTAGACTTTTCAAACTTTCATAACTTTCTCATTTTATAACTGATTCTGATGAAACTTTTTTTAGATTGCTCCTCTCATTTCCCTCTTTCCTGTAAGGTTGATTCTCTCCTTTGGTAGGCCCTTTTCTTCTTCTCAAGTCCATTCTCTCATTTTTTTTAAATCTTTCTACTGTTTTTTTTTCTACTGTTCAATTGTTTTATCACAATATTTCTCTGCCTAATCTGTTGGGACCATAGAAATCTGTTTGAATTAGGGGAACTTTGGGGGAAATTTGACTCATGTATGAGAGGGGAATAACACATGCCTTTAAACTGGACTAAAAAATTGTAGGTGACTATTTGACTTATTGAAGGTTGACTTATGAAGAGTTGGCTGTATATTTCTAAACAGAGTCTGCAACAATATCATAAACTGAGTTTGACCTTTTTTTCTACTATGTGGTTCTGAATACATGTGATTTGCATAATTTATTTTGCCAAGAAAATATGAAAAAATATCTCTGGATATCAACAAACTGATACTAAAAAACTATATAGGGGCCTGTATTATATTCATCTCTTGATATCATTTATCAGTGCATCGCATACTAGTCTTGAAAGATTCATCCCTAATCTATTTTGCCATATAGGCCTACATTTTAATTTTATTTGTTTGAAACCTTTTAATCACCAATGCCCATTGTCTAATTATTTGTTTCTTGCTAATCGGTCAAACAGCATAATATTCCAGGTTCCTGCTCTATTGCTGCAATGAAATTGTTCTGCTATAGTGGAAACACCTTATTATGTATAGATTATATGACCGATAGACTATGCATAGAGGGTAATAGAGAGATTTATTTTGTAGAAGGAAGCAGCTTGTTTTGGGATAATTATCTATTCTTGTCTGTCAGGAACAGAACAGCAATTTTGTTACCGACTTCTCTTATTCAGACATGTTTTTTGTGGAAATGGATTTGGATAGGTCTACATGTAAGTAGATCAATTACCCTTTCTTTGAAAGGAAGTGCTTTATATCACAATTTTAAGAGAAGAGTAAATTTGGTGGAAATCATTGGTTAATAAATGCCATATAAGTAACAACGATAATCAATTCATTTGGGGAGGGGTAATTTTAACAATGCTTTGAGATAGTTAATAGTTAGATTCAGTTTTGTCCCTCTAATGATTTGTTGCGATATTCATGCTGCTTACTCAAATATGGATACATTTCTATTATTGCTCTGTTTTGAGTTATGCTGTTTTCCTTGTGTCTTGTTTATATTCTTTAAATAAACAAGAAAGGAAATGATACTGCTATACCAGGGAAAGTGAGGGGGAAGCACCAGGTAAATACAAGGTAACTTACCTGGGTTAGGGGATATCCCTCTCATTCCCAGGGTTGTGATACTGACCTGGGAGCTGTGGTCAGATTGAGGTCATCCCCTATTCAGGACTCCACACTATACTGTTTATCATAGGGGTCTAGGTCATATGTTTTTAGGTTTCTTTGTGATTTGATTCAATCCAAAACTTTTAAATTTTAGACTTAACTGCACTAAGAAAAGGTCCATAGAAAGGTTATTGCAGAGTCTGCGGATCAAGGGGCTGGGGCACTTTTTTTCAGCAAACTTGTACAAAAATGCGAAAATGCCCATAAAATTGTGATATTTAGCCTGTTTAAACTCCCACTTTCGGCTCAGCCCTCTCACTTTCCAAAATGCTTTGCGTCCCTGTATTGAAAATAAAGAAAAAATGAGCAATACAATCTGAGAATTAAAGAAAACAAGCTACATTGTCAATTAAGAGTAAGATAAATTACAAAGGAAAGTTAGCATAATTATCCTGCACATGGAAGTAGGCCTACATCTTATCATTCACTTCTGTCATGTGTCATAAGGCTCTGAAAACAAAATCTCCGCAAGTTTGAAGTAAACTGATGCTACTATGCATTGCTACCCTCTTCAATGAATCTATACGTAGGCGGTACATGTAGATCTGCAAGTGCTGCTCAGTTCTTTAAAACATGGTTCATCTGTAATTGTGTCATTTGAGAAAAAAAATAATAATTTGGTCTCAGGAGAAGTAACATACTGAGTTTAATTCATCTGGCATGACTTACGTAAGCCGTCTATTTAGGAAGCCATATTAACCTGCTATTAGCTAGACTGGTAACTGTTTAAAGATCACCTGTTATATAATCACAGGATAATTTGTTATATAGCTCTTTTCCTAATGAGCATCTATAAAAAGACGGGACCACTTAAAAGGCCTCGCAGTGCATTCTCAAAATATTTGAAGAGTAATCTTAGATATCAGTGATTCCTGTGAAGTGCAGGGTTTTTTTCATGGTATTCCTATAGCTTTTAAGGTCAGATTTGAAAACGAAACCAGCCATTAAAGACCTTAAATGTCTTGATTTCATTGTTTGAGGGTGTAGTTTAATCTCTTCTTTTTACAAAGGCACTTTAAAATGTAAAATGTAAAGATAAAAGACATTACAAAACTGCATGAACAGATAAGGTAATGGGAACGCTGGAATTGATCATTTAATTGATTGTATTTACAAGATGTGATATAAACCAACGTTTTAGATTGTGCCTTCACTGCGAGCCATTACAGACCGTTATTACTCAAATCTTGAAACAAAGAATAAATGGCCCTATGAGGAATTGTCATTTTAATACCACCATAAATTAATTGTCATATTTGGAAACCTATCCTTTCTGTTTTATAATCAAATGTGGTGTAAAACCTTGGTTAAAAGTTAAGAAATTGAATTCAAATTGGGTTTAATCATTGACATTGGAGAGTTCTGACATCTCAATGAGTATCTTTTCAATGCAACTAAGATTAAATGAAGCATTTATTGGTTTCACTCCAAATGCTAGCATCAAATCCAACCCTCTACCAAAAAAAAAAAAAAAAAAAAGGGAGGGGGAAGGAAAAATGACTGTTTGCTCTGACTGACTGTGAAATCAATAAACAAATATTTGGGTGAATTGTATTGAGATAAAAATTGTATTTTGAATTGAAGTTAGACACTACCTAAAGAGAAAATAATTTAAACCAAATAGTTCATCCTAAATTAAATTACATAGATTTTCCTTATTATTAGCCGAACTGAAAGTATCAAGTTCCCCTCGCCCCTCCCCCCCCCCCCCTCCAAAAAAAAAAAAATAGAAAAATGAAAAACAGAAACAAACACAAAATACAAGAAAGAAAGAAAGAAAGAAATGTCTGCTCCTACTGTGAAATCAATACCTTTAATATGTTTTAAAACAATAAACAAAAATATTTGTTGTGGGTGTATGTCCTCACACCCTGGCCACCTGAGTGTAGCGTCCTGCAATGAGCGCAATTCAATTCACTGTTTGGAGGGATGACTGCTGGTGAGATATGGCCTAGTAAAACCAGCAAATTTGTGGGAAAATACATATTTTGATCTGTTTTCCAGAGATTTTGGGGCGGAAAACAAATTCTGCTTTCCTTTTTACTATTCTATCTAGCCCACCCATCTCATAGCCTTTTTGCTTTTGAAATTGAAATTAATATCCATAAGGAAGAACTAAATTGATTTTATATGTGGATTTGCTTTGAAGGTCATTATGGACATTATTCGTTGAAAAATGAAAGTCCCCTTTTTTTTTGTTTCATAGTAAATTATTTCTTGTATGAGTTATTGTTCCATATTTCTAATTTCATTTTTTCTTTCATATTATATTATACAGTTATCATCTGCCCTTTCCATCCAAAAAGGTTACCTACAAAGTTTTAGGGGGTTCATTTAGAAGCTCCTTGATTTGCTCCACTAGTGCCACACCCATCACCAACACCCCTGACCTCTTCCATTGGGGACTACTTTGAGACACTTTTGAAACTTATCGCGGAAGCATCTCCACGATGGAAAAAAGTATTATAGAATTCTCTGCAATGGATATGAAATATCTCATACATCTTTGCGACGGAAAAAAGTATCGTAGATGTCTCCTTTATTCATTCCGCAACAAGTTTCTAAACCGTCTCAAAGTAGTCCAAAATCAATCTCCGCAAAGTGAGATACCAACGTCACTGACAAACAAGACTTGATAAAACAAGCCAAACTATTTTGTTTTGGAGTGTCATACTCCCTCTTTGGCTACTCCCCCACATCATTTATTACTTATAATGCAGGGGCCGCGGAGCGAGGCCCCCCCCCCCCCTACTTTTGTCAGCAAACTTGTACAAAAACTAAAAAATACACCGTAGATTTGTGATTTTTAGCCTATTCAGCCCCCCCCCCTACTTTTGGCTCAGCCCCTCCACTTTCAAAAACACTCCACGGCCCCTGTAATGGAATCCTGGTTCTATGTCTTCCGGGGGGTCATTCCTGCACCCTCCATTCATTAAAATGAAACATCCAGCTGTTTGAATGTGATGAGAGCTGAAAATTATGGAAAATATTTTGGTAAGTTGACAAAAAATGAAAGTTTTATGTTCCGAGTCTCTAAAGAAAGTTATGCATGGATCATTTGTCCTTTCAATATCATAAGAGTCTCTGTACCTACCCACTTTATCTAGAGGTGCTCCCCTCCCACCATCCATTGCTGTTTGAATGTGATGCTAGCTTGTAGGATGTCTAAACAAGACTTTATTAGATTTTTAAAATGTTTAAGTATCTTGTTTCTCGACCAAGCCACGCCCATCACCACACCTATTAACTTCATAAGAGTAGGAAGAACTCCAAGAACTGAACATCTCTGTGCCGCGCCCACCTTAATACCCCCTCACATCTTCCAGGGAGTACTCCCTACACCCATCAAATCGCCAAAATCGATCATGGCTGTTTGAATGTGATGAAAGGGTGTCGAATGTTTACCAAGAAATGGTGAATAATAAAGTAAATGTATTACCCCCCCCCCTTCCCCCAAAATGCAACACCCACCCCATCACCCCCTCACATCTTACAGCTGGAATACTCCCTACACTCTCCAGTCGTTAAAATGGTGATGAGTGAGTGTCGAATGTCAAACAAGATTTGTTGAATAAAAGAGTGATAAGTACTCTGTCCCCCCATGAATGCCACGCCCTTCCCAGACGCCCCCTCACATCTTTCAGGGAGTTCCCCTTACACAAAATGGAACATAGCTGTTTGAATTTGATGAGAGCTGGTATGTTCAACAATAATTAATGAATAAAAACTGATTTATTGTGTTCCAAGCCTTGCCCCCATGAATGCTACACCCAAACACCCCTCACGTCTTCAGGGGGGGGGGTACTCCCCGCCCCCTCCATTCCTCAAGATGGAATATGGCTGTTTGAATGTAATGAGAGTGTGTAGAATGTCAAAACAAGACTTTGTTGATTTTTTTTAAATGTTGCTTCTCTACCTATGCTACACCCACCAATGCCACGCCCACCCCATCATCCCTCACATCTTCTAGGGGGTGCTCCCTACACCCTACATTCCCAAAATGGAACATGGCTGTTTGAACTTGACGATAGCTTATAGAATGTCAAAACAAGAGTTAATAGAAGATGAAAAAGTGAAAGTATCCTATTGCTGGCCTCTCAACAATAATGATTGATCTGTCAAAGCAGGGGAGAGCCTTTGGTTGACACACTTTACGAGTTGCCCTAAGGCTGTGTTCTCATTCGACTTTCAAAGCTCAACTTGAGTTGTTGTAGCTAAAATGTTTTGGAATGAATAGCTGAAAAATGTCTTGTTCTATTTACAAAAATATGCCTGTATATTCATGTTCCATGAATGATTTCTCCTGAAATTCTGGGAACAGTTGGTCAAATTGAGATTAGGAGTAGGCTGCTAATTAGCTGTCATTCTTGGCAAAGATATCACATAGATCAGATGTAAATTACGGGCATATAATTTACCCATACACTTGACACGTGGCGTGGAAGGCGAGTACTGTATGCCTGTCAGGACTTCAAGGGGGGAAATAAATCTGCACATTTTCCTCTTTTCTCAGCAATTATGTAATTGCCTGGTCTGTACATGTAGTATTCTTTTGCTATGTTTGAGATTTGGTATGAACAGGAATGGAAACTTTTTCGATTTTTTTTTTTCATCATGACCACTACTCAAGATTATCTTTAATATTTGGTATCATGGTTGTTTTTACGTTAGGCCTACCCAACTCTACCTAATGCAAACTAGTACTGATACATGTATGTAAAGGACTAAGGGACTTATGGCTTTAAGTCCTACCCAAGGGACTCGGTAAAGAGGATGATTGCTTTACTAAAGGGCATGAAAGAAGGATAGCATCAACTTCTTTTTGAACCAAGGGTCTCTCTGTTGCAAGACCCTTGTAATATTCAATGAACTGGTAATCTTCTCTTGTCTCCAAAAAAAAACAAATGCTCCAAATTTTATTGTCCGAAACAAAGTCCTGAAGGATGAAACAGAAATTCTTTTTGCCCAGTTAATCGTGGGCCCGGCAGACATTGAGCAGCACCAGATCGACATTGCTCTATCCCTTTCTTGTTGAACGCCTAAGAGGGTAGCAGCAACTCCCATTTTTTAACGTCTTTTGGTATGACGCGGCCGGGGATCGAACTAACGATCTACCGATCATGAGGTAGACGTTCTATCCATTTTGCCAACACATCGGTTATGTTTCTTTCTCAATGTGTCTTTCTTTCAGTGTAGATGTGTTTTGGTCCAGAGTATGAGTCACGGGACTAGGGATCACAAGGTCTATGGTTCAAGTCCCTATCAGTACATCCTTGGGAAATCATTGATCTTCTGCCAACCTGTGTTATTGCGAACCTACAAAGCTTCACCCAAGCCCCCATCATTTAAATATTAAATGGTGTCAGCAGTGGGATAAAGGTAAATGGTAACCGAACAAATGCTGAAGAGACATAGTCAATGGCCAACTACATGTAGGCAGTAGAGGCCTTAGGAGTGATTAAACAAAAATGATAAATTGAATTATAATTATGTTGTACAATTACAGAATATTGTTCTAAAATCCAAGGATCCTAATCTATTTTGTATTAAATTTAAAACTCTATTAAGTTAGGGGTTATTGGACCCATTTGAGTTTGCAATTTACTTGGTGGGATGGTGTTTTAGGTTTATTTCAGGTGACCATTGACACCAGGCTGCTGCTAAATTTAAGCCCTGCTTTGCTATCAGGGCTCTCTATGATTTTCATAGCAAAGCTCTCTCAAAGAATTGTTATGATCAGAGTTCAAGATTAACTTGAAATCTATCATCACAGAGCATTCAGTAGTGAACGCTGCAAAAAATCCCATCTTCTGGAAGCCGAGTGAGAACAGCGTTCGCTGGGCAGTTAATATGAAATCGGAGCTCCATTGACTGATGCCAACAATTGTAGCATTCCATAACAAATTGAGTTACATCCCAGTAGGGGTGCGCTCTTAGGTTCATCTCACACCCCTCCAGCGCTATCCATCCCTCCACCCCTCATGAGAATCCAGGCATCGCCTTACATGACAAGCCAAGTGAAATAACTGGCCTGGCTCAAATTGGAGGTGGTAATAATATGGATGATGATGGGAAGATGAGGGGTGGTAGGAGGGGCGTTATCGCCCCCTTCCTCTTTCTACCTTGTTAAGTGTAAAATGTCACCTGCTAAAATTTGAGGTGATAGTAAAGTAAGGTAGGAGGGGCATCATTACCCCGTTGCCCTTTCATTGTCCTTGAAGAGCACCTTATATTATATGCCAAGCAAAATATCTGGCCTGGCTTAAATTTGTGGTGGTATTAAAATGGATGACAGCAAAAAGGGAGTGGTGTATTGCCCTCTTTTCCTTTCCACCTTGTAAGAAATGGTAGACCAAATAAGATGACTGGTCTGGCTCATATTGAAGGTGGGATACCATAAGTGGTAAAATGGATGACAATGGGATGAAAAAGAATGGTAGGAGGGGCATCATTGCCCCCTTCCCTTGCCCCCTTCTTTAAGAGCACCACGCTTATAGAAGCCATGATGTGAAATAGATTGGAGTTGGGGCAGGAATAGATGATGATATAGTGCAAAGAAAGGGTTTATAAGAGGATATCGCATCCACTTTCATTGAAAATCACCTTGCCAATACATCGAAATGCAAGTCTCTACCCAAATACAAGGGCTTCCCTGTCTCTTTTACAAGGAGTCCACAGTGGAAAATGCTTTTATATTTCACTTTTAACATATTGAATACTGTAGATATTTTACTAAGCTGAATGAATCGTGGTTGTCGAGCATGGTTACAACAATTTGTTTTCATTAACAAGACTTCTGTTGATATATCAATGTCTAATTTTTTAAATTGTACATGGTTTTTATTGCAATAAGGAGTGAAATAAACAGTCAGCAAGGGGGATGTTCTCTATTTCTTCACACCACATATATTTGGGCTTATTACACACAGGTTGAAAAATTCTTCACTGTCAGGTGTGTTCTACTCACCCCTCCAATAATGGAGTGACCCGCACATCACCACTACGGCAGATCAATTGCTCAGTGTGAGTCCATGTTCTCACGCTTTCCAAGCTATGATCCAGCACGCCTCGTAATTATTCTAGAGCTGAAATAGCTCCGTCATAGGAGGACGAATTAACTGGACGAGCAGTACGTGTGTCATATAACGGATCTTCCAATGTTCTATCTTCTTAACCCTTTGATTATCAACACGATTATTGATGTCTATGGTTTCAATTGGATTGCTTTATTGAAATAATAGATGAGCTTATAATGGGCATTTTGTTTTACATTATTTTTTTTTATTCTAAATTTTAAAAAAAGAAGAAGATTTCACTCAAAACAATTAAAAGTCAGAGCAATACTTTAAACACTGAGCTAACATCCATCTAACTCCCAGGAGATGGTTAATATGTTTGATGTTTATAATATCTTCAAAGCAACTTTTAATACAGATTCTATTGATAGATTTCCCTTTAAAGTATTGGAGAGAGAGAGAGAGAGAGAAAGAGAGAGAGAGAGAGAGATAGATAGATAGATAGATAGATAGATAGATAGATAGATAGATAGATAGATAGATAGATAGAGAGAAGATGGGGGTGAGGGGAGAGAGAGAGAGAAAGGAAGAAGGGAGACACATAAAGTGTATCCATAATTATATCTTAAAGGTTATGCTTCATTGAAAACCAGTAATTAGACAAGGGTCTTCAGGATTCATACAATCAATCTAAAATGGACATTTTACTTCATTTCATTGAGAATCTTTCATTATATGACCCTGGTAGTCTTTGCAGTGACCTGTTCTGTATTAAGGTATAGAGGTAATTTTCCTGCTACGTCCCCAATTACAATCCTACATCCCCTATTAGAATCCAACGTCCCCAATTACGATCCTACGTCCCCTATTAGAATCCAATGTCCCCAATAACAATCCTACATCCCCAATTAGAATCTAAACGATGAAAATCAATATGATATTAAATGAAGATGAAATGGATGCAATCCCGTACTACCCCCTCGTTGGCCCTCCCGTGCCAATCCATGGGCGACGGACCGATCACTCCCTGATTGGATGCGTGGTTCGCCTGATCGAGTTCGTGATCATAATTAATGAAGTCCCACCAAGTCAGTTCAAAGTCACCCTCCCCTTGAAGATTATGTCAAATTATATTTGCTTGATCATCTCAGGGCAGTGGTCATGTCACAAAATGGGATGAGACAGTTTGTGTCGGTGCACTGTAATTTCAAGGTGTAGCATTGCTTATATTTCAATGATTGTTGCAGGTTTTACATTTTTGTTTTGTCTGTATTTTGAGTTTTTGTCATATGTTTTTCTTCTTTCTCACCTTTTAAATCCTTAATACTTCATCAATATGATGCTTTTCTCTCTGAGACTTGTTTTCTTTCTTTCTTTCTTTCTTTTTTTGTCTCATATGTCTTTCTTCCTCATCTCATTTGGAATATCTGTATTGGATCTTTCTTTTCATCTTTTCTGTTTCTTAGTTTTTATTTCTGCTCTTTCTCTCCATCAACCTATTCTACCGAGTGAGTAAAAAAAAACTTTACACCTAGAAAACTGTCAATAAAAAGAAAACCAATTTATAAACCCTAAATTATTTTACATATTCTGAAAGAGCAACTCCTTCCGCATCTTCTGGTACCATTTTTGTGTGGTATGTCTTTACGCTTGGATGAACACGGTGCATTGCTTGCGAACATGCAAATTTCGAATTGTGCCAGGGTGGGGATGAAATTGAAACAACAAAAGCTGACAAAAAAGCAACTCCATCATGAATAAAATAGCGTAACTTTGTAACAAAAATGTCTTACGCTTAATAACTTGGCAGGGTTGTTGTTACCCATATTGACTACATTGTGTATGAAAATACACAATCTATCAGCCCCCCCCCCCCTCATCTCTGCTCTTTGTTAGTCCTCTCAACTATTGATTTTTGTCTTCAAATTTTCCTTATAGAAATTAAAGCTTGTGTCTTATTCTCTGTGCTATAAGATCATTTGTTGAGGGTGTGAACTTGCTATATCTCAGTAATCTTGAAAGATGATTATTGGATTTAGAAATACTTTCTTCATTATTTCTCATAAACTGATAACCTATAAATACTCATCTTGATCAATCCTTACTCTGTCCTCATATTCCATGATACCATTTATCATGATCTACTCTCACTGATAAACATAATGTCTTTTTATTTCATCATTATATTGGATGTCTGGGATCATTAATCAGCAAAATATATTAGAGTTAATGACAGGAAAACAACAACTTTCAGTAAATATGCTGACCTTGATATACATATATAAATATATATAGTTTATTGAGCTGGAAGGGCAGTAATCCATATACATAGAGTAAACAGCCCTTCAGCTCTCAATATGATTCCATGACATCTGCCCCAGTGACAATTGCTCCAATATAAATTCCATGCACTATTACTAATTTCAACCCTGGATTTAACCCTATACCCTTCCCTAAACTTAATCTTATTGCAACACTAACCCTACATCTAAGATTAGAAAAAGTCTGGAGCAATTGTCGGCAGAGAAAATAATGTGTCACCCTCAATGTGTTACAATATGAAGCAGTTCTGTGAACTGAACATAATTCTTAATATAATAATTGTTTCATACTCTACCAGTAACTCTATGCTTAGTATCAAAAGGGCATTAACTCAATGTAAATACATGTGAATTAGTGTCCTTTTGTCTCTCAGAGAAGATAGGGAATGCTACTCTTACTGAATGGCATTGGAAAAGAATGCAGAAGGTCATAAACATATAAATTATTACTGCCCCACATGTGACAACATGTGACAACATACTGCAGTCCCCTCCCATTATTGTAAAACCAGACCAACGCTCAACATTAGTATGTGCCCTGTTGCCCGGGGCAACCAGATTGGACCCTTGGGCAACCAAATTTTGAAGAAATGATCAAAGTAGTTGCCCGCATTGGGCAACCACATTTTTTTGCAAGACTAATGTAAGGGGTTACATGACGGACTAAATGTATTGGGCTTTTGACTCTGTAAACTATAGGTTACATTATGAGTTCATTGTAAATCACATTTTATGCGAAGTTTTTTACATAAAATCAAATCTTGACTGTTGTCATTGTTTTCGTTTTTTTTTTTTGGCAGGTCAACCAGATATTTCATTCGGGCAACCGTTTTGGAGGAAAATCATATATTTGGTGGCCCTGCAGGGCAACTCTTAAAATATGTTAGTGTTGAGCGTTGCAGAAACTACTGGATAAGTGGTTTCTTTCGCGAAGGTTTTATTTTCACGAATTTCGCGACTCGGGATGCGACCGCGAATTTAACATTGCGCGAAGAGGTTTTGAACAGTACCGCGTATGTATAAACACTACTGAGCTCGCGGAGCAGAGTTGTCTATGCAGCCCTATTAATAGCACACACAATAATACAGCGCGATGCGTGGATGACTGGTATGTAGGTCAAATAAATTCAGGTAGTAAGTCTTTATTCCATTTTACTGTCTTTTTATAAATACTTATAGTTCTAGCATGGATATATAAGAGATATATCCATGGTTCTAGTTACTTTTAATTCCAGATTTTGCCGACCGCGAATTTAACATCGCGCGAAAATATCGGGACCCCTGCCAACCGCGAAAATATCTGTACGCGAAAAAAAACACTTATACAGTATTAGAAATTGGAGCTGTGGGCCATTTTCGTGAAATGAAACTGTCGACGATCACCTTACTCGTACAGTGTATAGTATTGTTCTAGTATTCAATGCATTGTGTAGACATACAATTTCATGGGCATTGTACTTTAGCGAATCTTGCATCCTCGCGAAAGTATCATGCACGTAAAACTGTCTGGTTTTACAGTATATCAAGATGCTCAGGACAAAGCCAAATACGATAGGTGACACAGCATTTGCTCCTGGTATAATTTCATCTCAGATTTTGGATTTTAGTTGTAATAGGGTTTTTAGGTTATTTAGGTTTAAAGTAATTTTTTAGGGTAGGGTATGGTGTTTTTAGGTTTAGGTAAGTTTAAGGGTAGGGTATGGTGTTTTTAGGGTTAAAGTAATTTTTAGGGTAGGGTATGGTGTTTTTAAGTTTAAATTAAGTTTTAGGGTAGGGTATGGTGTTTTTAGGTTTAAAGTAAGTTTTAGGGTAGGGTATGGTGTTTTTAGGTTTAAAGTAAGTTTTAGGGTAGGGTATGATGTTAATTACGGTACTCATTCGAATAGTGTATGGAATTTACTGTGGGGCAAATTGTCACCAGAGAAAACGTCATGGAATCGCCAAATAACTTGTTACAAGAAATCTTGTTATACTGAACACATGGGCACATAGACATATATGCACATGTTTGACATTGGGACTGGGAGAATCACTTCATACCGAAAGCTCACATCAGCATTTTGTTATAACAGGGGTAGACTGTATTCAGTATTCATCTCAGGAAAGACATTCCAAGGATACTTTGTTATTGAAGTTCATATTTATGGACAACAAATTTTACTTGCTTGCACCTGCAAGGTTGATTGTATTAAAGTAATAATAAATAAGTTTGTTCATATCGGGTGGTCTTCAGCATATGTGAAATCAAGGAGATATAACTTGATTAATGCACTAGATTAGAATGTAAGGCATAGATGAAATGAGAATAACATATTCAAACAACTTTGAGTAATCTTTAAAAAGGTTTATTTACCAGCCCACAAAGTCTTTTATGATTTCCATTTTATTTCATTTCATGAAAAATGTTATCTAATTTGACAAGGTAATACAACATTTATGACTTAGTCTTTTTTCCTAAATGTCATGCCTGTATTACAATGTTTTTTAATTTTCGCATAATTTCAATTTTAACAGCAAAATTGAAGTCGTTCAGACAAACTTCATAGTGCAGTATCTTTCTTTTGTGGCTGTTGTTGTTTTGTGTTTTTGTTTTTGTGTTTGTTTTTGTTTTTGTTTTGTTTTGTTGTTGTTTTTTTTGTTTGTATGTTTTTTTTTTTTGGGGGGGGGGTGGTTGTTACAGCAAGATAACAAGTTATTGTCATTTCAAATGTAGATCACAATTTAGAAATTGTATGGTGGATTAAGCCAACAGCCAACAGAGTTCAGAAAGTACTTTGAAGTCCTCTTACCTTTGCTTGTTGAATTTCATCTAGATTTTGAAAAGTACCAGTAAGATATGACAATGAGATCAATTTCATATTAATTTTATTTTAATTGATATTCCTGTACAGGTACAAGGTTATTGGTTGCATGTGAGTTTGGTTTTATTTGCGGGTAAGGGATATAAGTGTGGGTTAGGTAAGAAAGGAGTTTTAGGGAAATTTGTGTGTGTTGAAATATGCTTTTTATTTGGTTTGTTGATCAATAAAGAACCAGAAGGAATATCATAAGATTAAACAAGTAAAATAAGAGGCAGTGAATACAAACCTAAATAAACATGTAGGGTACATGCAGGTAATATGGGCCAGCAGGTAATATGGGCCACCTGAAGCAAATCATGTTGTTACCGTTGACCGGTGTGAGCACTATAATGTTGTTCATATGACCTGTATACGAAAATATATCGTCGTGAGAGCATCTGATGCCAAAATTTCTCTGAGAAAATTGCTAAAAACCAACAAGGTACGTACAACATACGGCATATTTTTACCCTGATGTAAAATTTGATGTTTCACAGAGTGTGATGGTGAAAGAGTGTTTGAGGGGGTAACCTCAATTGTTTTGTATATTTAGTAAGCTTATAGTTTCATTTTGATCATGTACAGGTCGTGTACAGGTCAATTTGTTGTAGTGAAGGGGTGCAATGTGGCATTGAATGCTTGCCTGACACAGCAACATTAGTGCAGGTAATATGGGACATCCAAAATAGCGGAAATGATTCTGGTACTTGGTATTGGGATGAAGCATCAATCTCTTTGCTACGATTTTTTGGGGTATATTCACAGTATATAATTAATTTAAATAACTTATTGTAGGCCTATATTGACTTGTATAATGAAAATAACATTTAAATAATATTAAATAAAGAAATAATATACAAAATACAAAACAATGAAATATACAGTCAAAGTATTTACTGAAGGGTCTTATAATTTCAAATGATATCTTAAAGTTAATTATTTTCAACATTTTAAGTAAATTCCAGACATGGTAGAGTCATTGTAGTTTTTAAAACATACATTAAATACGATGATGAGGTTTACGGTTCACCATGTGGTTAGTCCTAAAAGGACTGGTTGAGAAAGTAGAAGAGGAAATGAAGAGTTATGGAAAGTAGAAAATTGATAGGCGAGATAGAGAGTAGAGAGTAAGAAATTAGAGTAATCTTTGTGATTTAGTCCTGAAAAGGACTGTAAACCAGTTGAGAAGACGAGATGCGAGGAAGGCTTGAGTAGTAGTAGAGAGTGCTCGACGTTTCGGACAGGTTGACTGTCCGTCTTCAGGAGTGAAGAGTGGTAGAAGATGCGCGGAGATGTATAGCTGATGTGCGGACGTAGAGTAGCATCGACGCGGGACGGTCGGCGTGGGTGGAGCTCTATTGTTGTAGCTGCGTGGGTGGCTGGTTGGCAGGAAAGTCGGGTGTCGAATGCGCATCTTCTACACTCTTCACTCCTGAAGACGGACAGTCAACCTGTCCGAAACGTCAAGCACTCTCTACCACTACTCAAGCCTTCCTCGCATCTCGTCTTCTCACTGGTTTACAGTCCTTTTCAGGACTAAATCACGAAAGATTACCTCTAATTCTACTCTCTACTCTCTATCTCGCCTATCAATTTTCTACTTTCCATAACTCTTCATTTCCTCTTCTATTCTCAACCAGTCCTTTTAGGACTAACCAATGGTGAACCGTAACCTCATCACATATTCGAATCCACCATGCAAGCATCTACTTTCATACATTAAATAACATGTGCCCATATTACCTGCACATGCAGGTAATATGGGCACTTTGGTAATGACGTCAAAATTTGATATTGCAGACAGGGGGGTTGGTGATAATTGTTTTCTTCACAATAAAAGTTAGAGCAGTAGTTATTGATTCATATAAACAAAGATTAGACTGTGTGTCATTTTGTAATTTTATGCAAATTAGGCAAATGAGCTTAGGGGGCCCATATTACCTGCATGTACCCTAGATGGTATGCTTCTTGTCCATGATTTTTACCTGCCTCAATTTGACGTTAAGTTCCATTTATTCATTTACATTGAAAATTATCAAAAATAATTCAAAGGACATCACAGTTGACACATATTTCTTGATGCTGAATGAAATAATAAAAGCACATATTTTTGGACCATTTTAAAGCTGATCTTGTGACATCAACCTTTGGGGTCATCACCTATCCCAGTTGTCTTGGTTTTTGAAATTTTTAGGATAAAATACCAGGAGGGATTATTGATCTGTATACCAAAATACATCATATATTTGGCACTTGTCCATGTTTGTCTGTTTTTGTCATATGATCTTATTTACATACCTTGGTCCTGTATGAATTTTCATCTTTTTATGAATCGGTTAGGGAATGCAGGGATATGGCTCTAACGGACGGACTTATGGATTATTTTTCATTTTGTTATAGTTGGAGGATTATATTGAAAAAAAAGCCTGCAGCATTTTATCAAACTAGATCATAATGGCACTCTTCAATATAGTGAATCATTACTGTTGTATTTATTAATAAGACCTGTGTAATTGAATATTTGATTTTAGCTGAAGTATTTTACTTTCTCTCTTCTAAATTTTTGGTACAACCTTTGCCTACTTTGCTGTTAGGTGATACTTTGCACCTGATTTGCTTCTTTTTCCAACAAAAAAACAAGCAACATTTATGATTTGAATTAAAAAACTATCAGTCAAAAGATCAAAGGAATGCTACTGCTTACTTCAAGATTTCTATTTCCATCCACTATATGAAATATTTAGAAAATGTTAACCTTATTTTTAGAAAGTAAATTAAATAGGTTTTAAGTACCTGGAATATTGCAATGAAAAAAAAAAGAAGAAGAAAAAAGGACTTCAGTATCAGGTAATAGATTATAAACATTTCAAGGAAAGAAAACTATCCACTTGAGGTGTAATGTGAATTCTGGTAATAAGGTGCCATCATTATTAGCAAATTGCTTTTTTATGAGCTTCTAGTACATTGAGATGATTAAAACCACTACCAAAGCGTTTCTTTTCCAGAAATGGGATTACATAATCCCATAATTGGCATACACATTTGCAGAATTTAGTTATTTTTATATTGTGTAGAAGACAAATAGAAGAGAAATAGGTGCTCAATGAATTGTTGAAATTTAGATGAGATTTAATTGACCTAAAATTGATCTTCTTTAAAGGGGAAGGAAACCCTAGAAATTCATTAAATTGTACAAAACAGAAAAATAAAAGAAGCTGATCAATGAAAATTTGAGAAAAAATGAATGAATAATGAGAAGGTTATGAGCATTTGAATGTTGTGATCACTACAGCTATGGGGATCCTCACATTGGCAACGAGTACAAGATGTGTGATGTCATACATAAACAACTTTCCCATTACTTTTGTACATATTTCACTCAAATTGTCTTTTTTATTAATTCTGTGAAAAGATCTGAGATTCTTTTCATGGGAGGGCATGTGATACAGGTTTCATGAAATATAATCATGGGTGAAGAGTCTGTACTACCATTAGTATAAGTAAAAAGAAGTATTTTGGGTATTTTTTTTGTATGTCATATGGGAGAGTTGTTCATGTGTGACATCACACATCTTGGGTCTGTTACCAGTGTGAGGATGTCCATAGCGTTAGTGATCACAACATTCAAATGCATATAACTTTCTTATTATTTATTCAATTGTTCTCAAACTTTCTTTAATCTGTTTCTTTGATTTTGTTTGTTTCATACAATACAACTGAATCCTAGGGTTTCATTCTCCTTTAATATATATCTCATAGAAAATTGTATAAATGTGGGCTTTGGAGCGATTGGCAATGTGCTTCAAAATGGTTTTACTAGGTTCAAAGTGGAATTGATGATGTATAATGATGGGCGAAGAAACAAAACTTTTGGCCATGCTTTCTTCTTTTTTTTAACTTCACTGGATATGTTTGATATAGAAAACAATGATTATTTATATTGTATTTCTATAAAGTTTTTTTGATGTGATTCATTTTTAAACAAATATTATTATTGTTGTTATCAGTATTTCATTTCATCCAAAAAGAGGCCAATTGCAGGTATACTTATGACAGTCAGCAAACATTCCATCGATGTCAGTTACACCACAAAAACCCCTGCCTCCCTTCTTGTTGTCTTGGTTATTTAGCTTAGCACAATGGGGTTACATCAATTTTGACACCTACATCTATTCATTGTAAATAGACAATTCTGACATTTCGATTTTTTTTTTTTAGATGGAGCTTTAATCATTCTGCTTGATTGCTCTCGGAAATGAACTATGAACTGGAACACAGGCCTGACTATTTGGAGAAAGCTTTTCCTTGTTGAATTATTTGTAAAGAAAGCAAACCGCTCTCTTTTCAAAGCAGAATTTACCGAATCGGGGCCAAATATTTTGACATTTTAGTAGTGAAAACATTATTGTTCGGAGATTAGGGGAGATGGATCAACTTGAATTACATTATTTTTCACAATGCTTGCAGATATTGACTCAAGAGGAAAGTAAATTGAAAGAACTCGATTTATGATTCCGGGTTATTACACTTTTCAGTGTTACTGACCAAAGTCTACAAAAAAGTTATTGAAAGAGATTATTACGAAGGCCCCCACATCTACTTATTATTATTTATTCAGCAAAGAAATTTACAAAGAACAAAACATTTCAGTATAAACAATCCAAAATAAGAAATATCAACCATTGGAATGCCAGGGACAGAAAATAAATTAACTATACTGTGGCATAATAAAGTCATGAAAAATAGGGGAAAAATAATAATCTTATCAATTACATGTCTTTTGCTGTTGGATAATGTAAAAAGAGGTTAGTCTCTTAAGATTTGAAGCAATATCAGATCATTATTTCATTAAGTCAGAAGCTGATGGTCAATTATGAACAATTTGATGTGCTCTTACAAAAACCTAAAACCTATGATGAACTCTAAAGTGTAATAAAATTGATTAAGAAGAATAAGAAGATTGAGTCAGACCTCAAACTAACCTGTAACCGACTGATAATAAATAAAATTTTGATTCGGGGGGGGGGGGGGGAGCGGGGTAACTAACAACCTGCCAGGATACTTGTAACATTGACATCTTGCTTAAAGTCTCACTTTAAACCAATCAGAATGGTTGTTTCAAATTTGCAACAGATAATATCTCTTTAAGTTACAGGGATCTGTGTACACAATTTTAGTGTGTCTGGGTCACATAAGAATCAATTTTAACTCATTGTGTATGGAAACAGGTTAGTCCCTGCACTAGTCTATGGCAAATTAGAGAGAATTAGTAGTTGATGGGTTAAAATCCTTGTCATACCAGCAAGTTACAAATGATATGGGGACTGTTAAGTCCTGGGAAAGAAAACAAGACTCACAAGAACTGGACACTGGGGAATTAATTTGTCTATTATTCATTATTAGGTCATGAAATGAAAGCTGATTAACAATACAAAATAGGAAAATAAAATTTAATACCCTAAGGTTATTATTAATAAAGTCTATTGCAAAGAGCATTATACTGGTAATCTATACAATACAGGGAGGTGAAGAGGCGAAGGCCCTGAAATTGTTATATGATGTTATTATGATTTTTTAATAACTGGACATGCATACACCATAAAAGCATAAAGTAAGTTATCAAAAGTAATATGGATTCAATTGAATTGATTGACCTCACAAAGAAAAAGTACAAGATATTTTGTCAAAGGGAAAGAAAGAAATCATTGATTGTAATCTGTGCTTTGAAAGTATGAGTACAGAACCTTTTAAGGTGGATAGTTTATTGAACCCAGAAATAATTCTGTTTGCTTTTTTTGGATGTAAAACTTGTTTCATTCCAAGTTGGATATTCCCTCCAGTTTTTCAAGTAAATATTAGTAGGCCTATATGTTTTGATTCTCCATACTCCGCTTTTTCAAACAAAATATTTCAGGAAGAATATAGAAAAACTGCATTTTTTAGATCTTGAGTGAAGTATATGAACTGTTCTTTGTATGATTTATTTAATATTAGAACCAAGAGGGGAAGATCTGCTGAATACACTTATTTTTGTGCTATTTTGAGGAAATGTTTTCTTATAGCTACACCAGAACTTCATAATGAGCTCTGATTTCTCAAACAATCTTTAGCAATAACTTTGCAGTGCTTGAAAGCAGATATCTATTCCTAATGAATGAGACCGGTATATGAATCAGTATAAATCAATTAATTGTCGAAACTGATGATTGCTCATTAAGAATAGGATGATTAACCATGACGATGAACAAGACTTGTAGCCATATGGTTTATAGGGCAATCAATCTCCCCTTATTAGAAAAAGAAAACAACAAGCAAATAAAATTAAAGAAACACATGATGAATTTCAGAATGGGAATAATATAGAAAGTATATATCTGAAGAATCATAATAAGTAAACCATTTATAATGAAATATTAGAAAATAAAGAGGAATAAAAATGTACAGAAAGTAGAAAAGAAAGAGGAATAAAAGCATAAATGAATATTAAAAAAAGAAAGAGGAATAAAGTTATAAAGAACAATAGAAAACAGAGTAATAAACACATAATTTAGAAAATCCCTAAAGAAATTTTGATGGAGAAGAGAAAAACAAACACAGAAAAAAAAACTGGTAAACATGATAGAATTAGGAAACAAAGTAGCATGAAGTAAATATAGAAAATAGAAAATGCAGAAGGAAAATAGAAAAATATCTGTTTGTTGACACTGACAGCTCTGTCAGTGCAGACAGTATGCTAAAACATTCTGATTCCTAGAAAGAAGGGTGACGTAGGAGCCTAGAATAGAAAATTGTGGATGTGAAAATCGAAGTATACTGGTAACCAGAAAACATGGAAAGCAAAGTACAAGATGAGTTCTTATGTGAACTTTTGCACATAATGAGAGTTGATGGTCGATCAACTCAACCATTTATGTTTACAAAAATATGTAAAGATCTATTCCTCCTTCAACAATCATGATAACAACTTGATAATAAATGCATAAAATTTGTGCAGTGCCTCGAGGCTGTATCAGGACAACTACCCCTGGACAATAATTTCCCGAGAAATAGGGTCAGGGTTAGATATACCGAGTGAGTAAAAAAAAACTTTACACCTAGAAAAATGTCAATAACAAGAAAAACAATGTATAAACCCCAAATTATTTTACATATTCCGAAAGAGTAACTCCTCCCGCATCTTCTGGTACCATTTTTGTGTGGTATGTCTTTACGCTTGGATGAACACAACGCATTGTTTGCGAACATGTCAATTTTGGATTGTGCAAGAATGGGAGTAACATCAAAACAACAAAAAGCTAGAAAAAAGCAACTTCATTCTGATTAAAATAGCATAACTTTTTAACGAAAATGTCTTCCGCTTAATAATTTGGGAGAGGTGTTGTTACACATATTGACTCCATTTTGTATGAACATGATATAGATCTGTAGAGTCAGGCATGAGTGAGCACCCGTCAAAGACAAAACAATCACTTTTCAAAAGTATTAGGAGGCCTTTTTAGGTCTGTCAGTGGCAATTTACTCTTTGATGTGTACTCATTCGTGCATTACTTGACGAGTCAATCTAATTTTCTTACAAAATGTAATCAATATGTGTAACAACACCCCTGCAAAGTTATTAAGCGGAAGCCGTTTTCGTTAAAAAGTTATGATATTATAATCAGGATGAAGTTGCTTTTTTTCCAGCTTTTTGTTGTTTTGATGTTACTCCCATTCTTGCACAATTCGAAATTGACATGTTCGCAAACAATGCGTTGTGTTCATCCAAGCGTAAAGACATACCACACAAAAATGGTACCAGAAGATGCAGGAGGAGTTACTCTTTTGGAATATGTAAAATAACTTGAGGTTTATAAATTGGTTTTCTTTTTATTGACATTTTTCTAGGTGTAAAGTTTTTTTGACTCACTCGGTAGAGTAAGGGGTAGATTTGTGGTGGTGGGGGGGGGGTAGGCATCTGGGGGTAGTTGTCCTATAACACTTTCAGGGACATCTCACTTGGTGTTGCTATTTAGGACCTTTGTAATTGATACATGTTTGATTTCCCTCAAATTCTTAATATGTCTGTATTTGTTATGCCATACATGTATCTAATCCTGAACTCCCCCTTTAAGTCCATCGAATAGCTGTTGAAATCAATTGAATGAGAGCTATAGGTTTGTGATTAGTGGCTACGACCAGATGGTATCTAATTATCCTGCTGATTGCTTTATACTTCCAAGGTTAATCTCTGGTTCATTACTGGACATAATCATTGATTATTCTCTCCCTCAGCTAGCTACCCTAAATCTATTATATCCCAAAACTATCATTGAATAACATGTGTTGCCCGTCGATAATTAGTGAAATTATACTATTGATTCATTTCATGGTATGGGGGAAGAGACAGAAATCGCTATAGTCTCTCTGTCTCAAGATAAAATCAATGGAAGTGAAAACACAGATTACAGAAGCACTTTTGGGCAATTTAATAAAGCATGTATAGCCAATCCTTTATGTAGGACTTTCCTTAAAAGATTTGCTTTTTTCTCGTCTGTTCATACGAAAAGATGTAATGCTCTCATATCATGCTTTAGCTTACGATGTGAAGTAACCACTATGAGAAATGGGGGTTGGATTTCCAAAAAGTTTGATCATTTTTATGGAATTGCCCTTCAGAAATTCTTGTGTTTGTATGAATTGGTCTATTTCTTAAATATTTAGTTAGTCCCTATGTGTGCAGGTTCTTTTGTGTTTGTATAAAGTGCTTAATGACATAAAGCAATGTGTATCTTGTGAGTCATGTAAGACTCGTGTCAAAACGTTTCTGTTTAAATTGTAGTTATTCATGTATGCACAAGCGCCTTGAGCACTCTACAGAGTGGATTTGGCGCGATATAAATTACATTATTATTATTATTATTATTATTATTATTAATTTCTTAAATATTTAGTTGGTCACCAACTTTGTGTGGAAGTTCTTTCGTGTTTCTATAAAGTGCTTGTTTTCTTTAATATTGAGTTAGTAACCAACTTTGTGTGGTGACCTTGAACAAAAACTAAATGCACTTCAAATCGGTTTTGACATCCTTTTCCTGATGTGCTTTACCGATAATTTCCTGTCTACCAAAGAAGCACTGTCCAAAAAGAAAGAATTTCATCACTTTATATCATCTACTAAGGAAGACACAACATTTTCTCTGGCGACAATTGCTATAGGCTTCTTTTTGTCTAAGATATAGGGTTAGAGTTACAATAGGATTTCCTTTTGTTGGGTTTAGGGTAGGGTTAAATGTTCAGTCCAGGCTTGAAGTTAATGATAGATATTGATCGCAGAGCAATTGTCGTGGAAGCAAATTGAAAGTGTTTCTCTGTATCTAAGTATCTGTATCAGTATTACTTCATTATGGGATGACTTCAGTAATTGGAAAGATTAAATTAAAATGTGATGACAGGAAACCAATTAGAAGTACCCAATAAATACTGGCATGTTTAGGACCTGGGGCGATTGTCAACCATTTGAATTTGGAGGGCACAGGATCAGATATCTGAAAATTTACTGAGGAGGAAATAAATTTCTGTCATTGTAATTTGTAAAACATTAAAGGAACTGTCATGTTTTGCAATCTGTGTAGATGTCATTATTTTAATAAAAGGGGGAAAAAAAAGGAAAGATATGTTTCTTAACAGGAATTTTGTAGAGAGGGGGGGGGGGATCAGCACCTGCACACCCCCCCCCCCCCCCCCCCCCCCCTCCCTCCCTCTTGCCATGCCATACTTGTAACATGAAATGAGATTGACTAAGAAGGTGGATCATATCTCATTCCAAACTAATTATCTAAATTAGGACTGTCTCGTTATAATGACCTGGTTCTCAATCAGGACCGGTGGAGCCAACGAGCTTGCCGGACCGGGGATCATAAATCCACTCTCTTTCGGTGATGGACTTTAACCGGACACACGTTACGACCCAACGAGTTTGAATGATTGCATTGACTTGAGAGAGCCAGGAGGACGTTAAGGATATTTTGAATTATAGGAGTTATGCCCTTATGACATTGGGCAGTTGATTTACTATTTATAGAATTCATCTTGTTTAGACATATCAGAGAGATTGTAGAAATATATATGGAAGTTTTGCTTGGTTTTAGTACACATCAGCTGAGTGTCTAAATTAGGTGAACTTTTTATATTCATATTAGAGGTGGGCTATAGAGGGGTAAAAAAAGGGTCATGTTTCAGAACCAAGTTTGGCCTATCTTATTTTAAGCAGCTCTTTGCCCTGATCGATATGCCACCAATTTTAAGAAAATCGGGTGAAAATTGAGACAGTGCAGGCCAAAAAACAATTTTAAGGGGGCGTGGCCAAAAAATGCTGAGTCATCGTTTTTTTTTTATTTTAAAAAGCTGTAATTCTTTGATTAAAAGGGCTATAAAGATGATTCTGGTGTCTATTCATATGTTTATCAGCCTGATAAATCCAATGGCAGTGTCAAAATTGCAAATAGTGGTGAAGAAAGTACTGAAAAAGGGGAATTATAGTTTTAACCCTTTAATTACCGGTAGGGTCTATGAGGGCGCCCCTAGACAAATTGTGTTGCTCAGTCGAAACCGCTGCGTTTTCAGTAACATCGTTTTATGTATCTTTTCCTTATAGTCTTACCAATCTTTTGACACCAAGTTCATTGAAATCGGACATTCCACAAGAGAATTACTTGACCTTTCGTGGCCAAAGGTCAAACCGAAATTTGAGATTTTTGACATTTTGTGTACAAAACCAATGGCAAGGTCAGGTTTCCTATTTTACTCTATAAATCACAAGTAAACCATTCTTTAGACTGGTTCTAGTATGCATTTGGAATTAGAATTGATCCAGAAAATGATTTAAAGTATCAGAAGGTCTACATCTGCAATAATTCTTATGTATTTCATTGTTTTATGAATTTCTTATGTATTCTATTGTTTTAATTCTTAAGTGTATTATCTGTGTTTTTCATCGTTTTAGGAATTTTGATACTTCAAGCCTTCATTTAGATTTAGTTTCATTCCCAATGAACAATAAAAGCAGTCTAAAGAATGATTCACCTGTGATTTATAGAGTAAAATAGGAAACCTGACCTTGCCATTGGTTTTGTACACAAAATGTCAAAATCTCAAATTTCGGTTTGACCTTTGGCCACGAAAGGTCAAGTAATTCTCTTGTGGAATGTCCGATTTCAATGAACTTGGTGCCAAAAGATCGGTAAGACTGTAAGGAAAAGATACATGAAACGACATTTCTGAAAACGCGCTGGTTTTGATTGACCAACACAATTTGTCTAGGGGCGCCCTCACAGACCCTACCGGTAATTAAAGGGTTAAAGCTATAATTCCCCCTTTTCCGTAATTTCTTCACCACTATTTGCAATTTTGACACTGCCATTGGATTTATCAGGCTGATAAACATATAAATAGACACAAGAATCATCTTTGTAGCCCTTGTAATAAAAGAATTACAGCTTTTTCAAATTTTGAAAAACGATGACTCAGCATTTTTTGGCCACGCCCCTTAAAATCGTTTTTTGGCCTGCACTGTCTCAATTTTCACCCAATTTTCTTGAAATTGGTGGCATATCGATCAGGGCAACGAGCTGCTTAAAATAAGATAGGCCAAACTTGGTTCTGAAACATGACCCATTTATAGCCCACCTCTATTCATATCTCTGAAACTGTGTTATTAGTATAAAAAGTAATCTGATTACACATCATTTTATAAATTGATTTATCTTTAGACTTGTTTCAAAGGAATAAATTGAACTATTTGGGCCTTTATTTGCATTAGTCCGGGCATCAAAGATGATCTGTTATATTTTGGAGAAGACAGATAGATCAGTATGTGGACAATTGTTCTATTTGTCTGACTAAATTTTCATTCAAAGAATCTAGAAGACATGAAAACCGTGACATGAATATTTCATGACATTCAATGAATATGTCCCTTGAGAATGACATAAATGTTAACATTCCCTATAAATATTCAGTTTCATAAACAAGAATGAAAAGTGTTGGCGTCAATGAATTTCAATGTACCTCTAGCTTTTGATCCTCATGAGGCCCATAAGTGTTGTGAATTCAATATTGTATGAATTTATTCCTGTGTAATTGATGTTCTCTCATGTCTAGGTAAACATTACTTTTTCAGTATTATGCATGAAAGAATTGTTTGCAATTCTCGTAGGAGAGAAAAAAAGAGAGGATTGATTTCTTCACAATCATATTTTTAAGTCATTTTTATCCGGGTTGATAATAAACACATTTCTCAAAACTGGTAAATAACTGAAGGACAAACAGTTTAAAAAATGGTTTCTCAAATGGTTTAAGCATACAAAAATTAGGAAAGAAAAAAAAATTAAAAAACTGATGCATTATCAAGGGGTGTAACTTAAAGTTCACAAACTAGGCTTTGAATCCCAAACCTTCAGGTTCTAGCGCAATTGATGCTTATCTCTGCTATCACATCTCAAACTTTTCTTAAAGTACATGAATGTGAAGTATTTTAGGAAATGAGAGATTTATCTCAAAATACCCTTGACTGTGTTTCTCCAAGGGACACTTTTATTTCTCTTTCTAATCATAAGTGCCCCTATTATAGCAATGGGAGATTAGTGGTTAAGGGACCCCCTTCTTTCTCATTCTAATCCTAAGTGCCCCCTATCATGGCATCAATAAGGGATAAGTGGTTAACCACACTATTGGTTTAGCCCACCTGAGATCATCAGCTTCAATAGGATAATCCCCTATTTAAAGGTAAGGTTACTAATCCCAACAGTGGCCCTGCAACTATTATCAGTTCATGCTACATGTATACTGCATGGCTATTTGCTGCACTCAGGTTTAGTGTGGGAAATGTAAATTAGTGCCACACCAAAGACAGTGGTAAAGGGGTAGGGACACAAACCCATTCTTTTTCACCTATTACCAATAGCGAATCCAGCCTTAGCTCATACAAAAGATTGTATGGGTCGCTATTGTCCCCAGTGACTTGCACCTGATTACTATACATGTAGTTGGTTAGGGTGTCCAATAGACCAAAATATCCTTTGATCAGTGTTTTAGGCCTATACTTTCAAAGAGGCAATTTTACCTTTAAGCTAACTGTCTGATGGTATGCTCTGTGGACATGACAAGAGGATGTGTCCAAAGAAAGGGTACATAACAAAAACTAAATATCATTTGAAAATCAAACAAGCAGTTCCTGGTATGTTTGCTCAAAGAAAATTAAACTGATTTTTTTTGAAGACTGAAAATAGTCTTGCCTCCAAGCTGCAGTTTCTTTTCTATTTTTGCATATTTGCAGCCAGACTTAATCTTTCACCGTGTATGCGTTTTCTGAACTACGGTCTGAACTCGAGTTCAGGATAGCGACCTGAAATGGAGAATTTCCAAACCACAGTTCAGAATACTGGCTGTAGAGTCTGCAACTCGTCTCCGGAACATCCACTAGTTGCAAAAATATAAACTACCAGTTGTGACCGTAGAATTACATACTATCTAGAGATTATCAGTATCTACTTTACAATAGAGGTTTACCGTTAACAGTGAGAATGAAAAGGAATACATAGATTTGCAAAGGTTTTGGGATGCTCTTTGAAATGAAGCGGGCTATTTATAGAAGAAAGTTGTCGACACTGGGATATTGCTTTTTTGTGTTTTCAAATTGAGTTTATTTTTGGTTTTGGGGAATGAAAAAGGTTCCCCTGCATGCTTTAAAACTTTTTTGTGTGTGTGTGTCTATAAAAAGAATGTTCAGGATCCAAGAAGAGGTGTGAAAACTCAAAATAGAACTAAACCATGAACTTTTCAAGTATCTTAGGTTTTAGGATGAGAGTGATTACAGTGATAGTGGATATTTGGGGTTTATGTTATGTTGGGCAGGGAGTATATACACGCTAGAAAATCATTTTTAGGAGGGGGTTTAAGGTGTACAATGTACAATACCTTTAATGTACATGTATTGTGTGTTTGCCTACATACATTCTGTATAAAAAATGGTATAACAGGGGGGAAATAAATGAGGTATGAAATATTCTCAAACATAATGTGTATGTGGTATCAAACTAAAGCCAAATGGTTTTTCTTAAGTTGATACACTTTATTTTGTACTATAATTGCTTTTGTAGAACAAAATTAAATACTGAATTTTGTGCGATGATCAAAATTGTCTAAACTTTTTGTTCATTTTGGCTCCTTATGTTCAAAACCTCCACAAAATGGATTTTCTTGATTGTAGAAAACAAGCCATGTCTCAAAAAGCTACAACAGCAGATGAGATGTTAAAACAAAATGCAAAGAAAGTCTGATTTTCCTGCTTTACGGTAATAGTACCACAGTATTTCCCACTTGTACCATTTTATTCAATACAGACTACATTGTATATAGGGCCTATATGCTGAGATATGTGAAGTTAACTTTATGTTTGTCTCCACAATTTATTTGATGTTTGCCTGAGTGGCAATATTTTCAATGCTTGTAAATAAATACACATGGATGAAATTCTGTATAAGTGGTTATTTTCACAGTGACTTTATTTTGGCGAATTTTGCGAATCATTCATCGCGAAAATGTCCACTTTAGTACAAGGCTATTTATAGTAATGAAGTCATCACACAAATCACAAATTTCTCCAACTAGTCCAAAAATCGTGAAAATATCTGGATGAGAAAATATTAGCTTAAACATTTTTCATTCTGGAGACATATGCCTTCCTGTGTTCCTTGTATGCTTCAATAATAATTGTTGATTTTTGTTTTCCTGTTGGCTGAAAAATAGAATAGTATTATTTGCTTGCGTGAGAACTGGAGCTATTTTGAGTGCTTTCAGATGGGTTTATGTAAATGTATTATGTGCATAGATCTATCCCTCAATCCATCATCTATAGATTAGGCATCAACAGGCATGATCAACGCTTTACTCTGAATTCTTAAAGAAAACAATTAGAAATAGAGAAAAAATACTGGAGGATCGAAGGAGATGATGCGTTATGGATATCTGTTGTATTAACACATTTATTTCTAACTTTTCTCATTTCCATAGGTTTAACACACTAGCACATGCTTCCCGTTGTCAGTGGGTTAAAAGAAAGCAGATTTGCTTCTTTAGTTTGATGTTTTGCCTTGTCAGGGTCACTAGTAAAGTAGGGCAAGTAGAATTATTTATGAAACAATTTCACTTTCATTTTAAAAAGATGGTACAATATTCATGCTTTCAAATAGAAGCCTTTATTAAATAGGGAAAATGGTGGGGAAGAAGAAATGGATACGAGAATAGCAAAGGGGAGAAAAGTAGAATAGAAGATTAGGGAGAGTGAAAGAGAAACGGACAAAGATAACCTTTCACCAAATTGCTCGACATGAATTATTTCAGATTATTAGTACACAAAAACTACTTTAAATAATTATGCTTATACATGTATTTTTTTAATTGCAGGATCTGCTAGTTATCTCAACTTCCAGAGAGACAAGTGAGACCAATAAAGTATACTAATGGATTGTTCTTTAAATAAAAGTTTATTGAGTGGTAACGTGTTATGATTGTAGTTGGATTTCGTAGATAGAGCTTCTCTTTGTAAGTTTCGCTGTGGAAACCATAGATTACCTGTGGCTAATGGTCGTTATCTTGCAGCTTGATCAATCCCTTCATATTGTACCTTATGTGATATCCGATCAGGTTATTGAATTTCATTATTGTCAAATGTTCTGCTTTTGATGATATTCGAAAACGTTTCATTCGGTTACACTATAGAAAAAGACCTTAATGTTCAAAAAATGCTTATGTTATTCACACACTAAGGAAAACCAAAGAGTTGAAAGATCTTTCACGTTTTTTGTAAAATCATTATGTCAAGATTTTAATGTTTTTCATGTGCATATTGATGTTTAGCACAAGTAATGTTAGTGATAAGTCAGTAAACAAGTTAGTTTGTTTTTTATTTTTTGTATGTAATTTTTTCTATGTACTCTTTCTCTTTCTTCTTCTTTTTTACTCTCTCATCTTCTCCCTCTTTCAACTCCTCTACTACTACTTTTTTTTCTTTATTCATTTTTCTTTTTTATATTATTATACGTTATATGCACAATATTTGCCATTACAACTTGTATGATTTGATTGTATTTCTTCCATGCCCCCATGAGGGCCGTTTCAAGAAATAAAATATCATTGTCATTGTTCATTGTCATTTTCATTGTCATTGTCAGCTGCTCCTCACTGACCAGTGGGAAACTACCATTTTCATACGAAAGCACTTGCATAGTTCCTTGCAATCATGCGTTTGGATTCCAAACTGAATTTCATTCAATTCACATCCCCCTTGGGTTGAAAATAGAACTCTTGCATGCTCTCTTGGGGCAGCAATTCAACACCTGTTCTATCTAAAAGAAGACGATGATCAAGAAAAAAGAGATAGAGAAAAGAAAGATAAAAGATGTATCAGAGAAAACTACAAGACAACATTATAGGAAGAGAAGAGGGGGGAGGGTGGGGGGTAGAAATTATAGAAAGGAGACAATGAGAGCGGAGAAGAGCAGATATAGAGAGTGAGGTCTAGAAGTATGTCATTCTGAGGAAAAAATGAAATGAAAGGAGAGAGAGAGAATTGAGGGGGGGGGGAGATAGAGAAGAATATTTTAATGTGAAGAGGAAGAAATGAAAGCGTTGAGTACTTAAGAAGAGATAGAGAGAAGAGGAGAGAGGGAGAAGACTAGGTAGATAGAGAGAGAGAAGAGAGAAGGATCGGCTTAGACAGGACTTAAGAAGAAGATAGAGAGAGAGATGAGAAGAGATAGAGAGAAGAGCGCGGTTGAACAGAGACTAAGGATAGAGATTACGAAGAGAGAGATCGAGAGAGATAGGAGAAGAGCGGTAGAGACAAACTAAGTAAGAAGATAGAGAGAGAGAGAGGAGAATAGGAGAAGGAGGGCTGTTGAGACAGAGACTAATGGTTAAGAGATAAGGAGAGAGAGAGAAGGAGAGAGATAGGAGACAGAGGTTGAGGACAAGTCAGACTAAGTTGAAGACGATAGGAGAGACGAGAGAGAAGGGAGAAGAGACTGAGATAGGAGAACGTAAGGGTGAAAGAGCTACTAAGAGATAGGAGAGAGAGAGAAGAGAGAGATTAGGAGAAGAGCGGCGGTTGGAGACAGAGACTAAGTTAAGAGATAGAGAGAGAGAGGAGAGAGAGACGATAGTGAGAGAAGAGCGGTTGAGGACAGCAGACTAAGTAGAGATAGAGCAGAGAGAGAAGAGGAGAGAGATAGAGAAAGAGGCGGTTGAGACAGAGACTAAGGGTAAGAGATAAGAGAGAGAGAAGAGAGAGAGAGATAGGAGAAAGCGGGGTTGAACAGAGACTAATGGGTAAGAGATAGAGAGAGTAGAGAGAGAGAGAGAGATAGGAGAAGAGAGCTTAGGTTGAGACAGAGACTAAGTAAGAGGATAGAAGAGAGAGAGAGAGGAGAGATATCGACGGAGAAGAGCGGTTGAGACAGAGATAAGGTAAGGATAGAAGAGAGAAGAGAGAGAGAGAGAGATAGGAGAAGAGGCGGTTGAGACAGAGACTAAGGTAAGAGATAGAGAGAGAGAGAGAGAGAGAGAATGACAGGAAGAAAAACATGCTAAACCAGAAGAGTGAACAGAGAGAAAGTGAAGAAAGAGATAGAAAAATTGAGAGAGATAGCACAAAGGTAACAAGAGGACAGATGGAGAAAGAAAGAAAAAGAGAAAGAAAATTAATAAAAAGAAGATGTAATAAAAGAAGAGAGAAAGAGGAGAAGAGAGAAAGCAAGTAGATGTCACAGGAAGAGAAGTCAGAGATTATTTTTCTTCTAGCATTATACATGAGAGGATAATAGCAGGTGTATTATGGGATGTGAAGAAGAAAGGTATAGTGTATTGACTTGTGACATTCTCACGCAACAGATTATTACTTATCAGATGCATGTAGAAAATGACGTTCATGGTACGAAGTGTAGAATAAAAAGTAATAAATATTGCAAACATTCATCCATCCATATTGTTCCATGCTTGTGCTGTATGTTTGGAACAATTATTTTTTGTAATTATTTCAGTGTTTTGATTTTTTTAGAAATTCACTGATCTCCACAGAAGTGAAGTGAAAAACCTTTCAAATTTTCAGATTCTACGCATTCTTATATAAATATACATGTACCTTTTGTGTGTTTTCTGAATTATATACATGCATGGAGAAATAGAAAAGAAGCCACTCCTTAGTAAAAAAATATATATATGAATGCAATATACAGTCACATAGTAAAGGATGCAAGACAAGATATTTCTTAGATATTTCTCTTATTTCACCCTTGGTGGTCGTTGAAACAATAATTGAAATGTGAAATTCCTTGGACAAGTAACAAACCACGGGATTAAGGTTTAATCCCCTTAATAAGCTTAAAAGCCCACTCCAATCCAATAGGGATTAGTGTGAATGCATTTGATTTCTTTGATGAAGTCTACTGGATTACCCTCATACTTCTATTATTCTACTGAAGATGCTTCTTTCAATTGTGTCTTTGATGGACAATGGTGTTTGAAGAATTAAGATGGATTTGGAGCAGGGTCCAAGGACTACTGAGAAGTCATGGAGGAAACGCAAGACATCCAGGAATCCTTGAATTAAGATCTAGAGGATTAGTGCTCAGTCAAATCTTTTACCTCCATGGTCAAACTGGTTTCAAGGCATATTCTGTTCTTAACAACATTTGTGGAATGTCACCAAACTTATCCGTAAAATTACCACCCCTCCCCCCCCCCCCCCCCCCCCCCCCCCCCCCCCCCCCCCCCCCCCGAGAACAACTTCCCCAGGACAAACTACCCCCTTAATTAGGGTTAAGGGGACATTAATAGGTTCCTAGGGGTAGTTTTCCAAGGGACAGTTGTCCTAGAATCTAGAACAGCCACAAGATTGTATAGGCCTAACTTAAAACCATATTGCAACCGTAACACTAACCCTACAGCTTTGATGAAATAAAGCTTTGAGCAATTATCACCTGAGCAATTGTTTTCTCATCATTTCAATGTCGTCATGTATACAGATAAGCTTCCATATTTGAAGATGGATTTGCGTGTGAAGGATATGGCTGTGTTTTCAGCATGGGGCATCAATTTGAGATTGTCTGTGCCCGTTATTCTCTTTAAGGAGCTTCTATGAAGAGCCTCCGTCAGGTCACAACTAATTGAATTTGTCAGGAGTACAAGGGAACTCTGTCAAACCTGTCACAGAATTGAATATAAAGTATACAAGAAAATTGGGTGTGGGAAGAAAGGGAAGTTTAGAGATTCTTTGCAGATCTACCTGTTAAATGGAACAGATAGATTTCAGAGAGGAGGGGTACAAAATCGGTGGAGGAAAAAAAGGGAAGTTTTGAGATTCTATGCAGTCTTGTAAATTAAGTATACTTTACAGGGGGAGGGGCCTAAAAGATAGCAGGGAGAGGGGAAAGGGAAAATTAGGGAGATCCTAATAGCTGGGTCGAATTTTCCTGTAACATGAAAAAGATATTAGGGCGAAGGGGCATTTAGATTAGGCTTGAATCTATCTGACATGTGGAAAATGTGGTTCTAGGACATCTCCCCCGGAGGACAACTCCCCCGGGACATTCCCGGAGGACAGCTCCCCCGGAGGAACAACCTTACCCTAACCCTAACCCTATGTCCTCCGGGGGAGCTGTCCTCCGGGAATTGTCCCCGGGGAGTTGTCCTCCGGGGAGATGTCCTGATACGGGAAAATGTACATTACAGGAGGTTGGGTGTGGGAAGAAAAGAGAGTTAAGAGCTGTTGGGGGGGGGGAGTGTTAACACTCCCTTTTTAGAGATTCTTTCTTGCATAGCTATCAATGGTACAGTAGATTTCAGGTAGGAGGTGGAGGAAGAGAGGGAAGTTTTGAGATCCTGTGAGGCTAAAATGATACAGATAGTTTACAGGGAGGAGGGGTAGGAAAAGTGGCATTTTGAGATGCTTTGGAAGCTTCTAAATGTGTTGCCTCCAGATTTCACTAAAAATTATGCATTTATTCTTCATGATAATATTATTTGCTCTTTATAGAATGATATGAGTGAACACACAGGGATTTCACAGACATCATATTTCAGTTCCCACCCAACTGCTTGTTCTGTAGTTTTCCTGACTTCAACAGAACTGCAAAGCTTGCCTTTAACTGGAGGGGGCGTGTCACGCATTTTGACTCTGTATTATTTCTTACTGATTTTCTGTTGTTTTCTCCAGTCAAACATGACATAGATAGCATCTGTCCAGAACCAGACAGGACTTAACTCTTTGAATAGAATATGATCTAAAGACCTTATAACACTCAATATGTTTGATATGTGTGTGGGAGGTGGAGACAGACATGTAATCCTCATAATTTGATTCAGGTTTGACTGGAATTATTCAAAGAATGGTTTAATCTTCTATACACCCTCTGTTTGAATAGGATTGAATAGAATGTGTAAAGATGATATTTAAAATATTTAAGCTGTCATTTCAAAGTGTTATGCTTGAGAATGTTACAAAAAAAGGATTGACCGATTATAAAAGTGAGTGTAGACCTACACCCCTGCAAAAATGAAAAGTAAATTTTTTATACAAACTAATAATGTTTATTATAACTTTTCATATCGATTTTTTCATAAAGTACATGTACAATTCAGATGCTTGGATAATCTTCTCTTTTTTTTAAAACTTAATTTAAAGATTATCCCTTTAATGTGTTTCTATGAATGATACCACATTTTTTAAAAGGTGGGTGATTCTAACAAAACCACATTTTCTCTGTCAGAAAAGATTCTTGAAGATTGGTAAGTGGGCACAGTGTTTGTGGGCAAAAACCGCAAGAAGGGTTATTGTATTCACAGTTGCCATGGTAACTGTAAGCAACTACGTTGTAAACATGTTGTCCAGCGATCACTATCTATTAAGTATTTGAACTGAAATCTGCATGATTTCCATTATTTACAGCTCATGCCTCACAATGTACTTTTATGCTCAGAATATTTTTATTAAAATAAAAAAAGGAAGTACAATCACCTTGTCAACAATCACATATTTTTGTGACCATTATAGAAACATGTGACTTCAATAAATATAAAGATAAGTTATGTGTTTCTATAGCAAGGAACAATAAGAGAATATTGATTCAAGATAGGAAAAAATATATACATTGTATATGATTTCTGAAGTATCTTGAGAATCATGTTCATTGCAGAAATCTCTTTTTACAATTGAAAATCACTTTAATATAATTCTTATTGAGCAATACCTTTATGAAATGTGACCACATGAGAACGGTTTCCTGTTGTTATCCTTCACGCCCACTCAATGTTACAATAGTAGTCTGTTAAACATCTTTCAAAATCTTGTCTTCACTATGTTGAAAGAGTTTTAAAGTCTCTGAAAAATAGTTAAATAGAAACATCTGAGGGTTCTTAGACAAATTTGTATCTGTGTATTTTGGAGAAAGATTTTGTCTTCTTTTGTTACCATTTTTGTAAAGTTTCTTTATTTTGCATTGCCCTCTATAGAAATGTAATTTACTAAAATGATCATTTGTGTTGTTTTAGTTTTGACTGCTTAATCTTGTCTAGTAAACACAAGAGATTGAAAGCCCTATAAAGCTTTGTATTAAACAGAGTTTTCATTACACTTTAATTGTTTTATTCTATAGGCCTATAATATAATATTTCCAGGGATGAATTTTATCAAGTATAATTTCTTAAACTCTTGCCTTTAAAGACATTTGATGCCAAGAAATGTTTTCCTGTTGTTATTTTACACTCCCACTCACAATGTGACAAGGTTTTTACATGCGAGGAAGGATTACTGTATAAGTGGTTATTTTCGCGGTGACTTTATTTTCGCGAATTTCGCGAGTCGGTCATCGCGAAAATTTCCACTTCAGTACAAGGCTATTTATAGTAATGAAGTCATCACCAAAATCGCGAAATTTTGCTCTCGCGAATTTCCCCAATTAGTCCAAAATCGCGAAAATATCTGTACGCGAAAATATTGGCTTATACAGTATAAAGAATGTTAAAACACCCACTGAATAAACATCAAGAAAAAAAAGGATATAAGTTCAATATCAATAAAAGATATTTTCAACCAAATGCTAGAAGGAGGTATGCTGCATGTTTGCATGGACTTATTTCACTTTAAACTCTTCTTGATCTCAGCTAATCGAAAGTCAACGGATAGTTACGGGGGGGGGGGGGGGGGAGGAAGTACTCAATCCAGGTACTTTTACACCATAATTTATTGGTTTGTTTGAGATGTGTTAGAGCAAAAGAGAGTGTTATATCTGTTCCCTTCAACATAAAGATTTACAATTAATTGAAAATCAATAGTAATTAACCAATCAGGATCCTTGTTGCATAGACTTCGTTCATAAAAGTCTCACTGTGAACCATCAGCATTATTGCTTCAAATTTGCAATTGAACTGATGTATGTTGATAAAGCCGTACTGCCTTTCTGGCTCTCGGCCGATTTGTGAATCCTGATTAGCAACATAAAGCAGTTAAATGCCAATTGGTCTAAACCCACTTTGACTAATGCCTGTTTGGTCTCATCCCACACCATCTTATTCCATTCGTCTACAATCAGTTAATCTAATTACCTTTTGGTTTAATTGCCACTTCGCCTATTTACCATTTTGTCTAGTTCCCATTTCGTCTCTCTGACACGCTAAGCCATTCCTAGTAAAAAAAAAAAAATTAATAAAATAGACCAAATATTCATTTGGGAATTCGACCACAATGCAATTAGCCAATTTGGCTGTTAGACTAATTTGCAGTTTGACCAAGTGGTCATTAGTCCAAGTGAGAACTTAGACCAAATTGTTAGTGGACCAATTGAGTTTAGCCAATAGAGTATTAGACAAACAAAGAATTGTACCACATGCTGTTAGACCAAGTGGATATAAACCCATTAAACACACCTGCGGAAGGATGTGTTATTGATCGATCGGCACTCCTTCAGAATTGTATGTTTCAAGATAAAGAGAGGAATCACGAATCAGTCTCTTTATATTTGCTCAATTAATTTGAACAAACACTTTTGCAAATAAAATCTTTTCTCATACCTAGGTAGGGCTCATATGTATCAAGTTGTATACCACATCTTTGTCCAAATTTCTTGAGAAAAAAAACCCTCCTAGAGTCCAAATATAGTTAGCTTAACCTATATGAAAGATACTTTTAAATAGAAGGTTAGAAATATTTCAAAAAACAGATGAGAACATATCTACCACCAAGCAAAAATAATGAGAAGAAAAAGATATTCAAATAGGTATAGTAATTTTGCAGGGGGGGGGGGTGAATTATGTTGATTACCAATTCCATACATTTGCCAGATGTACATAATATATTTTGACCTACATTGAACAGCTTGTGTGACCCTTGTTTTTCTCCTTTTCCAAGTCCTGTCCATAATTTAGAAGGGAGTAGATTAAAAAAAAACTAGATTCTAGCAAGCATCTCGACAAGAATTTCATTGTAGCAGCATCGTTTCATATCCCTGGTGGTGTAGTCATTAAGGTCCTCCGATGCCAATAACGAGTTTCTATTTCGGGTCAACTGCTCCTGCTCGTGCTATCACTCTCATCATTCTCGCTCTGATCATCTGCTCTCCAGCTGTCTACCAGGCATCACCACCTGCTGGTGGATGTATGGGGATCGCATCACTCCGGTCCTCTGTCGTCATGGAAGAAGTGAGATGAGGAGGATGACAGGGAGGAAGGGGATGGTTTGTTTGAAAACAAAATATGAGACTGTTTTCACACCATAGATCTACTTTTAGCACTTAAGCAGAACAGAATATAAGATACCAGAGAATGAAATAGATGAGAACCACTTTCCCTCTCAGGATATTCTTATCACACTGGTTCTGTTGTCATGGAAATGAGATGAGGATGATGTAAGTGGGAAGTGGATGGTTGTTATATGGTTTAAAACCACAAGACCTACATTCAGCTCTTTAGCAGAACAGAATAGAAGATGCCAGCAAATAAGATAGATGCAGGCCAATTTACCTCTAAAGATTCTCTACGCCTCACACTGGTTCTCTGTTGTCATGGAAACAAGATGATAAGGGGATTGATGGATGAATAGGGAGGAAGGAGGAAGGAATACAAGTGGGGGAGGGGTAGAAATTCACACCTTTAGAATACCTCCACACATTTTTGAAGAGTTTTCTTGGGTTTTGCTTGTTTGTTGTTTGTTGGGGGGGGGGGGAGGTAGACATGTGAAATGTTGATTTAAAAAAAAAAAAAAAAATCTAGGGCTCTTGAAGGCATGATTTTGTCTGTATTGTTGTTTTCTTCAGCTCACTGAATGATAAGACAGATGAGTTCAACAATTATGACCTTCCATCCCTCTGGAATATCATTTTGGGTGTAATTAGTTCATTTCTATCTCTTATTCCTCTCCATTTCTAAGTAGATTTCAAGAGACTGTTAACCTGTTGGAGATGAGCTGATTGGGCTACAACACACATTTCCCATAGACCTCAGCCCGAATATATTCGGGCTCAGTCCCCAGCGGGTTAAGAATCATTTACATTTTGCAAGGCTCAAACCATTTTTTCACATGTATTTGGGCACGGATATCCAACAATTAATATGTAAGCTGCTGTCAAAAGAATGTTTATCATCATGTCTTTCAGTAATAGATTTAACATTCTAATAATAATATATGATTATAATTTTCACATTTCATATACTTTCTATTTGTTTGTCTTTCTGACGGACAGTTTTCATTTTGACCTGTTCAGAAAGTCCGTTATCTTCAAAATATATTCTGCAGGCTACCACATCTTAATTGCATTTTCAGCATTTTATAACTCTGCATTACAAGAATTGCTGGTAGATTTCAAACATTATAAACCCTTCTTTCCAGAAAATAATTTTCCCTTTAAAAACTATTTATTATTTCCATAAAGACATAAGGGTGCAATTTTTACTTCCTATTCCGTGAATCACTGTCTATTTTTCTGACCTTTTGTTTGATCAGAGGTAGGGCAGGAAAAGATATAGCATCGTGATGATTTTTCCAGGAGAATTGCGAAGAGGCCGCCATATTAATAAGAATTGATGGTTTGCCCAGATGAGGTGTTATATTGGAGTTCTACTCTTCAGGGAATAACTTACTACATGGTGTAGTTCACACACATATTAACCTATTATAAGTGCAATCTAAAATCTTATTTTCAGTGATAATTTTATATCTTTTGATTTAGAACACATCATAATCACATATCATACCTGAGCAGAATGAATTGAAAACTTTGAATCAATATTTTGTTGATGTAATGTGGCTGATAATGTAACAACTCTTCTATAGATAAATTATAAAAATCTCAAAATTGGTAATACAAAGAGGGTGTTATTTTTACTATTTCATTTTGGAAATTGATTTTGTTTTGTTGTGCTCTTGGGTATTTTTTCATATAATTTCATTGAAATAAAGATATTGTTTTGTCAAGAGGATGTGAAGGTGAACAGGAATCATGAATGAGCCCAAGTTGATGAGAAAAATAAAACTTATGGAAAATTGTTTTTTCCATGGAGGATAGAAAATAAAGCAAATTAAGAGGCTAAGAGCAGTAGAGTACCCTTAGAAAGATAATTTTTTTTTAATGCACCTCTCCAATTACGAGCTATTAAAAATAATTAAACCAAATTGCATAACATGATGTTTGGGAGTATCTCATGACCTCATAAAATAAGCCTGATGATATAATCATATTACAAGAACCTTGATGATATAATCATCATACTTTTCTTTTCTTAGGGTATATGATACTTTTAATATCTACTAAATTGCTTCATTTGCTTTATAAGTGGGATATTAAATTGCTTCTTGTGTAAGATTTTCAGCAGTAGAAGCCTAAGGCTAAATTTTGAACATGTATTAATATTCTTTTTGATATATTTTTTTAAAGTAGCCTACTGACAAAAACAAGCGGTCACTTGTTTTTTGAGATTAATATCATTAAAACCCCCAATGCTACCACTTTAACCAAATACAAGATATCTTATTCTGTTTTCTAAGCTGAAAACAGAACATGGTTTTTGTGGTGGATTCAACATTAAAGCTTGCCAGAGGCATCCATAACATAACAATCATTGTAAAGTTTAAACACAGTAATACTTTCCAAAAATACTCCTTTCATTACCTTCATGTTAAATGTTATTATTTATTGAAGATATAACTGGAGTAAATATTCATATTATGAATGACAGCGCTGTGAAAACTAAAAACAACAACACCTTCAAAATACTGTCGTGCTAATGATTAAAAAAAAAAGATCAATTACATTTGAGATCCACTGAGAAAACCAAACTAAATTTAGCAAGAAAAAAAGCAAGATAATGTTGTTCAATAACAGAAAACAATCTGATAAGTTGAAGTTGGCCACATTTTATTTTAGGCAATAATCACAAATATGAAAGATATTTTGGGTTGTTTTTAGAGATTGCCTACAAATCACATGGCAAATACTGAACATGATCCCATTTTTGTTTTCGATAGGGATGCTTCTTCATAAATGGGAATAAACTCAAGGAGATATTTTTGGTTGTTTGTCATTATGACTTCTTTTTTCACATTTGGTGCCGTACAACTTGTTATATGATCAGTTTTCTACCCCCCAAAAAATAATAATAATTTTTCACATGTACCTGTCTACTTGTATAATAACCAGACGTGCAGTGCTACAATACAAACAAAGGGTTGTACCAATCTTTTCCTTGTCGCACGTAATTGAGCTTAATCTATGTTTTACAAAAGTAACTTATACCAAATAAAATATATATACAAGACAAATATTTCAGCTTTGATTTAGTAGCATATACACTCTAAAAACTGAAGTGCTGTTTTTAGCTCTTCTGAGGCTGAAATCAGCACTTTTTAAGAACTTGCATAGTGACTGCACTCAAGTGCTGTATAACTGCACTCAAAGTGCTGTTTTAGCACTTTCACGTGAGCTGAACTTTCAGCAAAAATGGGCTAAAACGGCGTGGCGTCGAACCTGGGTCCCCTGCATGAGAAGCACTGACGAGCACGTTAGACCAATTCACATCTCACGATTGCTAGCAGATCATATTGTTTCATGATGAACTTTCTTCAAATTTGCCATAATAATCTACTATGCTGTCATAATTAAATCCAGTTAGCGAGATCTCCGTTGGTCTGTTGGTAACGGTCAGCGGTACTCTTCCATGTCTAGGTGGAACCCGGTTCGAACCCCATATCGACATTGAACATTTTTTGTTGATAAATTAACACTTAGTCTTAGGCAAGTGCTAAAATAGCACTTCAGGTGCTGATATAGCACTTCAAGTGCAGTCACTATACGAGCACCCAGAAATTAGCACTTCAGTTTTTAGGGTTTACCAGACATGAATCCAGCATATTGTGCAAGCCCAAATGTCAGGGGACAATAGGGACCCAATTGTATTATGTTTGGGCATGGGCCAATACTTTCTTTTGTATGAACTAAGGCTGGATCCGCTACTGTATAGGCTACACATGTGGTTTTAAGAAGATTTCCATCCCTTATCCCCCCCCCCCTTATACCAGTTTAACGATTCTGCATTATGTGAATATGCTCCATCTAAGATGCAGAACACATGTTGTTTAGGTTTCATGTTGAAGGTGAATTGATGTGTACTGCCATGAATGAACATATACCTGTCAATTACATGAAGGTTGAATGGTTAGGAACAGAGAACATGGGAAATACATTTCATGCTTCTTGATTCTGGATGAGACAAGATGGTGTGGTGCTTGATCACTCACATGCAATATGTTTTATGCAAAAAACAAAAAACTAAACAAAACAAAAAAGAAAAGAAAAAAAAAAGAACTGCTGAAACTGCTTACCAGATAAGAGAGCTAGTGGATTAGAATTGAGTTAAACAGAGCCTGATCTTTCGATCCTAGCAGAATCTTCATCAGAGACAAAATAACATGTAAAGAAATATAAATAAATATGTAGACATATAGGATTTATAGACATTATTTTGTATGAGACTAAATAAGTTCATTATTGCGGATTGAAATAATCGCTAGAGGGTATTCATTTGTCTCGCAATCTACTATGGTCAACAAGGAAATTCGTGATCACTCTCGCAAAAAGTATCACTAGCTCTACAAGTTCAAGAGCTTCTCGAGTCCGCTGCAACTCTTCGCACCTGGATAAAGATTGCGCCGTCACTCGAAAGCTCGTGAACTTGTAAGCTAGTGATCACTTTTTCGAAGTATCACAAATTTCCTTGTTACCATTAGTAGGATTGCAATCAAATTATTACCTCAGCGAATATATTGTATGTTTTAAAAAAAATCCTTTTAGGAGTATTCAACAATATTTTGCTAAGTTCTTGACTATTTTAGTGGGCTTAATCTATATTTTTGCAGTTTTAATGATAGTTAGCATGTATTCTTTACAGGAAAATGTATTATTCACTCCTATAAGAGATAAACTTTCGTACCATTCTTATTCAAAGTTTTTCTAAAAGAACAACAACAAACACAAACAAACTTTTAAAGTGAAACATTGTCACACGCAAGAACGCGAACAAATCTGTGTGTGTGTTGTAGGGGGTGTATCTTTGTTTTGTCTGTTTGTAGGGGACTTCCCCCAAACCCTTCTCCCTTCTCCCATGCTAGCATAAGCATCAGGACTCTTCTTTGAAACTTTGGCCCAGAAATACTATAATGTAATAATCGACATGAGAGTAATCCAAGTTCAGTCCCATTGGATGTGCCAATAGTAACAGTGAGTAGTCTCAGGTTTCAGACATTGCTTGAAAATTTTAAACTGCATTAAGGTTTCGTTGATACCAGCAAAATTAATGCACTTGGAGCAAATAACCAAAGTTTATTGACCCATTTTATTCAGCCTTAGGATATCACATGTGATGACCTCAAATAGGCTAACTCTGCCTGCTAGATCTAGTATTCAAAACCCTAAATCTAAAGACACTGTATGCTTAGAATGTCTTTGCCAAATTTGATCTAAATAAAAGATATAACTGATGTTGCCTGATTTAAAAAAAAAAAAAAAAAAATTGTCTTATGGTCATAATAAATGCCTTTTCTTCTACATATACTAATAGTGAATTGTGATTTCATGGTGTCTTACAAAATTTTACTTACATTGTGTGCAATGTAATTGAGAAGTTTGCAAAAATGTATGTAAACAATCAAAGTATTATTGATAAGCATAACATTTCCCCCTTGTAGTATTGCACATAACTCACAAAGGAGTTTTACATGTCTGTACTTGTTAGATACCTAACCAAATTCCTGACTCTCTTTGTAAAAGCTGATAAATTTCAAGAGTTAACATATTTTAGTTTAATTTAATTTAATGACGAACAAAGTGAGCAACCCAATTACCTTTCTTCCAGTGAGTGGAGAATAGGTGTCAAATGGTATGTGACAATTGTTTCGCAAATGATTCAAAAGTTACAACTTTTACAAATCAATATACTCTCTTTCACCTACAGTTCCAAATTAATATCCAATGTTTAGAATAATAGATTCCCACTTTTTGATGCAAAAGGGGGGAAAATGGGACACACTCACCTTTTTATATCGTCTGTTGGGGGAGCCATAAGGGCGTTATTGCATCTTATAGATGTTCCGTTGAGAGCCATAAGGGCGCAATTAGTGTACAAAGCCAATGGTAATAGCGCCCTTCTGGCTCCAAACGGAACATCCTTGATCTGCAATAGCGCCCTTCTGGCTCCAAGCCGACGATATGTTATAATAGAGGTAAAAGGAATATAAGAATTAACGCATTGAATGTACACCAATATTACAAAAAAAATGGGTAGGTATTTTCCAATCTTACGAACATCGAAATAAACATCAGACGATCAGACAACCACACTTTTTTTAGGGGTCATCCCACAAGACCGACACCCACGAGACCGACGGCCCACAAGTCCGACACTAGACAAAAAAGGCCTATTAAACCGACGCTAAGCAATAAAGACCCATTAGAACCGACACTAGATCAAACAGGTCTCACGAGACGCGACACCACAATAATATGACCGATGAGACAAGAAAATCGAAATAAGGCCCACGAACCGCGGTAGAGCCAAACAGCCCGAGACCGACGTTACACTGGAAGTATACCCACGAAGTCAGACGTTCTATTAATTAGGCCCATGAAACGAAAAAGGCGTATATACAGGGTATCATCGGGGCACGAGGCCATGCCACCCCCCCCCCTTAATCGGTAGGCAAGGGACTTCCAAAAGGCAAACCAAAAAGGGGGAGAAAAGAGGGAGGGAGAGAATTACAAGGGGAAGTAAACAAAAAAGGGTGAGGAATAGGCACAAGACTAGAAGCAGAAGAACCATAAGGAGGCAGGTACGTAATAGGAGGTTGTATGACCCCCCCCACGGCGCGGATGCGAAGGTATCCCGACAGGCCTGACCGCCCTCCCCCCCTAAAAAAAAAAAAATACGCTTGAAATAACCATTTTCAGTTGATATAAAAAAAATTAGGTTCCAAATATAATTTATTTTTCCTAGCTCGCTTTTGCGCTCGGCTATCACAATTCATAAAGAAATGATAAAGCATCACACACAGCACACAACACAAAATAAGTAAATAAATACAAGGTCTTCATCAGAATTTTTACATCGTTAAAACTCTTAGACTTGATGTAGGTCTATCAATTATTTTCCTCTTCTTTTTTTCACCAACCTCTGTCAAACGTGGAGGAGGGGGGGGGGGTAATAAAAAACTTCCAAAATAGTTGATAAAATTGAGCCCCCCCTCCCCGCTACGAATTTCCAAAGCCTATGGGATTTGTTCGAACCTGCACCGTTGGTCACCTGCCTGCCTTAGTTCTTTGATTTTCATTACCTCTCTGTTGCCCTTTTTTTCCCACCCAATACCTAAATTTTTAAATTTATTTATTTTTTTTTTTTGTCTCGACTTCTCGGCCCTTGCCATGTCTCTCTCTCCCTCTTCCACCCCTTTCTTGCCTTTTAGACGTCCTTTTTCTAACTCGTGGGTATACTTCATTTAATGTCGGTCTCGTGGGCTGATTTGCTCTACCGTCGGTGTCGTGGGCCTTCATTGCGAATTTTCTGTCTCGTGGGTCATATCGTTGTAGTGTCGGTCTCGCGGGCCTGTTTGATCTAGTGTCGGTCTAGTGGGCTGTCGGTCTCATGGGCCAAAATTGTTTATAGTCAATCTCGTTGGCCTATTTACTTTACTGTCGGACTCGTGGGTCGTCGGTCTCTTGGGTGTCGGTCTTGTGGGCTGTACCCCTTTTTTTAAACCTTGAAAAATAAGTTTTAGGGAGTTGAGGTCTGATATTGCAGACTATGCTAACCATGAGAGAAGGAAGCATGTGGAGGGAAATGGATAGAGACAAGGAGAAGATCACCTTCACAATCACATGGTATATCATGTAGGCCTATATAGAATAGATGCATGCTAGGTGGATGCAGCACATTTCATAGGAGCAGATGGGTAGTCTAGTTTCCAGACTCATCAAGCGTAAATCTATTTTTTAAAAAATCAATAAAAATGTCAATAAGCTGTATGAATAAAGCAAGCATTTGCTTTGATTATAATTTTGCGCAATCATTTTCTTATCATTATGATATTATGATCATAATAATTGTTATATTGTAATTGTTGATTCTGTCATTTGGAAACGGAAAATGTAAATATTGAATCAGATTGATTTTAAATTTAAAAGTACATGTAAAATCATATTAAAAGCAATTACTTTTTAAATGTATATAAGCAAAGAGCAGACAAAAGTCATATAATCAAAATTTGAAATAGAAGATCAAGTGGAAATCATTGGTAACATGCTCGTAAAATTATATACCCCGGTAGTCATTATTTTTATTTATAATTATACAAATGTATTTGAAGTGATGCATTCATTGAAAACTTGTAAGTGGAAGGTCGCCCATCCACTCCACTACAACACCTCTATACTAAACAGAAACAAACAATCATAATGAATACGGAACTGAGGTCACTTTGATAGTTAATAAGAGATTAAAAGAAGTTCTGTCCAAGGGGTGTCTCTAATTCCTAAATGTTGTTGTCGTTAGAGTGGTTTTAATGCCATGTCAATCAAAATACTCAATGAAATATAGCCTTATTTCTTTCAACCTGTGCCCTGTAAGAAATAAAGAGCTATGATCAATTGCAAATTTGGAACAACCATTCTGATTGGTTCACAGTCAGACTTTTAATCAAGAAGTCTATGCAACAAGGATCCTAATTGGTTACCATTGATTTGTAATGGATTGTAAATCTTTATGTTACAGGTCCTTGGCCCAACAATGATGTTTCATCAGACAGGTTTCTTCGTTTATAAGCCGGTTATTAATTTCCATCTTGAGATACTAATTAATCATGATGATGAAAAGATTTTTACAGGTGAATAGGGGTGAGCCATAAGCCCCCTTGAACACTTGTGAGCTTTCCTTAGGTTCCCCTCCATGCATTGGGGTTTTTATTATGATAGACAGTTTTCGCAAAAGAGTTTCATAAGCCTTTCATAAGCCATGATTTAACTCTTTGCCTGTCATAGTCACAATTGTACAAAACTTAACTGTAAATTATGAACTTTTATGCTAGTATGTAAATTTAAAAAAATACTACTTGTATTGTGTCTGTGGTGTAAATTGAAGTATCCACATCATATAACCTTTTTTCTATTCATATTTTAGAATAAAAAAAAAAGAAAAAAAAGCTCTTTTTGCTACAAATTAATGTCAAGTGAGGAGGGTTAAATAAAAGACCTTTTGTTGTAACTGTTATATGCAAGATATCTATTCTAGTTCTATGAGTACCTATATGTTTTGAAAAGAAGGAATCAGAATGCAGTTTGATTTATAATACAAAAGTCTAATCAGATCCAGATTAATTTATTGTTATAATGGAATATAAATTGTTTGTGCTGTCTTAATGACTTTAAAGGGCCAGTTATTGTGTTTGAAATTGTGAACTGTTTGTGTCTTTACTGGCTTAATTTATTCTTTTTGCAATATTCTCTCTCTTTTTTTTAAGTGGCATATAATTTAGTGGGGCAGCTTGACAAATGCATTGTAACAGAAATGAAAAGGTGCTTTTCTGTGGATTAGATAGGACAAAACTTGATATAATATAATTTCATTTAAATTTAGAAAGAAAAAGAAAAAAAAAATTTAAGTACATAGCAGCGGGTATTTACATTAAAAATTAAACCCATATTCATCATGGTCTGTAGAGGAACTCTGCTGTATATCTGGCAGATGTTATGTTCTTTGACCAGGGAAAAGTTCCTGTTTTGGTAACAACATTATAGGAAGAATATGAAAGAATGATATATCTTGGTCAACTTCCCCTAAGAGTGTAATCAGTCTTTGTTTTCCGTCTTAATTACTTCCTTCAATGATTTATCATCATGTTTGTACTGAGATAAGAAAGAAGATAGAATATCCAACATGAAATATATTTTTCCTATATACTTCCACAATACTGTGACCTGTAGGCTCAAATCCACAAATAAATTGCCAGAATTCTGTTTCACGGGTGTTGTTTAGTGGTGCTTTTTGCATTACGAACTTATTTAAGATATTGTGAAAAAATATCTTATAAAGCACATTTTAATGACTAAAACCATTATTTATAATTAAGAATTGTTCTTGAGACATATTTTTAGATCAGATGGAATGGTAATTCTTTCATTCAGCTTTTGAGATTCTTGCCCGCTTTTATTGAATATCCAACTCTTTTTTCAAAATTTTGAACACATGCTGAATGGAAAATTTTTTCTGAATAGTCTGTATTTATCTCCACCTTATGAATTTGCAGATTTATAACACTTTGTAGTTACTTTTAAACAAGGCTGTCAATTCCCACTTCTATGTCAAACCTTTGTGCTTCTTTTTGTTACCATTATGTTTACTCTACTCCGTAACACGTTTAAAAAACTTTTTTTGTTACTTTTGTGTGATCTGCTACTCATCTTACTGCTTTAAAAACTTGCCTTTTGGATCTTGTTTCCCAAGTTACTGACTTGTAAACTTCAGACTGGCTTTTGGTTAGCTTTAATCCCCAACTTATTCACTTACAAACTTCCCTCTATCTTTTTGTTAATTTTGTTTCCCCAAGGACGTAAGAGAGAATTTTGTCCATGCTTTCTTCAACTAACTGGACTTGCAAAAAAAAAAAAAAATCCCTAACTTATTGACTTTCAAACTTGCTTTTTGGTTCTTGTTCCCCAACTTGCAAACTTTTTCGGCCTTTTTGTTACTTTTGGTGTGGAAATGACAAATTCTATAAATAGGTTATATCCTGATGTTTTTTCATGAGGAAAGCCTTCAGGAAGGAGGAGGTGGATGCAAGGGAGGAAGGCACAAGGCAAGTAATATCTGACAGGCTTGATTGCCATATCAACCCCTGTGTTCACACTAACACAAATTAACAGTTCAGCTGTCCAAAAACAGTACAACCACTGAATGGTTTTCGTGGTGTCCTTATTTTTCACTACTTCGTAAGTCCGTTTTAATCAAAATTTCTACTTCAAAATAAGGTTATTAATACATGTAGTATTGAGAAAAATTGTGATATCATCCATGTGAGAATTTCCTTGTTTAGACCAAAATCGCAAAAATATTGACTTGTACATGTATATCGAGATAGTCTGGCTATGTACGATGGAATTTTGTGTGTGACAAATTTGTAATATGAAGAAATATTGAAATGGAGATTTTGGCATGCTTATGTACTAGAAGCTGACTAAGAATCAGTCATTTTGGATGTGAAGCATAGTCAAACTAGAACAGTATATTAAACTTGGTCGGTTTTGTTTGAAGGACAGTCGTCATATTATACTGATCCCCCCAAAAGTTTTATTTAGTTACGGGATAAATGGTTTTGTGTTCGGACATCTTGTTCGCTATATTCCATTAAATTACATTTCTCTATAAAGTATTGGATTAAACTATTGTGTGTAGACAAGCTGAAAGCCGGAGGGGAGGTGTGCCAAAAAGCATAGGGGAAAACCAGGCACTTGTTAAAAGGAAAAATTTTCCAACAAATTATTTTGACAAGTCTTTCTTTTCTAGATCATCAGAAGTCCCAAGTTTCAGATTAATGTTTATTCTGCTGTAGTTTATATCTAGAGTTTGTACATCTTATTGCATGAAGGAAAGCACAATTGAAAGTATGAATTATAGAAAACTATTATCTCTGACATGATTGACATTTCTTTTTTTCTTTTGGGGAGATGTTTATGACACTTTCAAACAAGCTAGATTGATTTCCCTATCAAAAAAAAGTTTGGTATAAAGTGTGTTTGACGAATTTTCTTTCAAAAGAAGGAACTTCTTATATTACACTGGATTAGTTTAATTTATTTTGTTGATCTCACATTTTCCGTTTTATCTGCCTTTATCATCAGGATTTCCACAGGGAATAGAAAATGGCATGTAGAAGATAGAATTTAGTGTTGAATGGGAAATTGCCACTCTAAAGTATTATTAAAAAGAACATTAATGATTTCCCCCTCTGCTCTTTATTTTTCTCAAGCTTTCATTTTAATCATTTCACATGCAGACATAGCTCTAAAAAGAGATATTTTATCCAGGTCTTTCCCCTCTAGGCTCTGTAATATATCAGGGTTGTTATACGTCAAGCTAACATCCTTTTCATGTTGTCTTAATGTTTAGTGATAACATCGTTTAATTTTGTTCCAGGTTAGCGCTGTACTTAAAGTATTACAGTAGGTGAAGGTCATTGGAATATGGATTTTTCAAATTAAAGGATTTTTCTATTCTTATGATATTTGTAGATGATGATTAACAGAATGCGAAACCTAGATTTTTTTAATATAAAACCATATTTAACAAATTTATTCAAAGTTTCCATTTTGCCACCAAGATTGAAAGCTATTGTTAGAAATCATATGAAAACAGAAATCTGTCCATCATATATTTTGTGTAAATGGTATCATCTATCAATATACAAGTGAAATGTAGACTTAAAAAAACAAAAAGAAGGATATTGTAATCATTCTCAACTCGTCATTTATCAAAGTTATTAACATCTCCCTTTTAATTTAATGACAAAGAATAAATGATTAGGGGAGACCGGGGATGGACGTTACACCAATACACATTTTGGGCCAGATAATTCTAATGAAAGTACTCACACACTCCATTTTGGGTCTGTAGTTAGCTTATTATGTTGGCTAAAACCTGAGGCACATAAACTTGAAAACATGTAAACACTAATTAACTACAGCTTAATTAATAAAGACATTTTTTTGTAACAACCTACCCCGTATACGGGGTAAGTTGTTACAATGTGTAATTTTTTTTATACCATACTTTTGCTTCAACTTTCCAGTTTCTTGGTATCGTTAACAGTAGACCAAGTAGAGCTCTAGAATAGCCTAAAGTAATAATAGAAATATCAAATATTAACACCTGAAAATTGAAACAAAATTACTTTACATGTGTAATGTAATTGGGGTAGGTTGTTACATCGACATGGGGTAGGTTATTGTAACAACCAATGGGTGATTTTACACATAAAATCAACTGTAGCACAGCCATTAGGCAGAATTACAGGGCATGGCTCAGGGGTATATTAGTGACATACATGTACTATATTCACAATACCAGACTATCATCATGTGCCTTCAGTTCTAAGAACTATTACAATTTTAATTTTTGTCAAAAATTCACTTGGAACTGTAAAAAATAGTTTTTGTGGATTTACTTTTTAACCGTTGTATACTAAGCCCGCATATATGCGGGCTGAAGAAACTCTTGTCGACCGATTATTTCACTCATGATTGCATAAACATGTAAAAACCTTATATAATTTAAATTATCTGACATTGATCTATTGAAAACTGTCTTGTTTTGCCTTTAAATGAAAACAATTTCTCACAAGCTTGCTTGACAATCACGATTCATTCGGCTTTGTAAAAAGTTCTCAGTATACCAACGGGTTAATAAAACAACAGAGAAACCTCACGACGCGGCAGTTCATCACAGCTATGTGTAGGCTGTATATAGATGCCAGTTAGCACGAACTCTCTTGTTCGAACTTAGCACACTGAGAACTGTAACAACTGACCCGTGTAACTTCCATCCACGTCTCCCTACTACCTTTGCTTCATAAATTGTAAGTTTACTCATGAGGGTTTTTTAGATCTATATCATCAGTTGTCTGAGGAATTTATGACTATAATTTGTAGTTTGGGGAAGATGATTAGTAGTTGTGTCAAAACAATGTGTTGTTTCAAAACTAAACTCAATTACTTGGTATTTCTGTTTAGACTTCATTTATAATATAACATAATTCTTCAGGTTCTAGAGTATTTGGTGTGTCTTGTGTTTCATTGAGAATCGGTTAAATTTGAATAGCTTGGCCATGGGGACTGATAATGATTTCAATTCATTTTGGCAGTTTTCTTTGTTTTCCTCTAAACAGCTACTTTCACATTTGATTGTCTGAGCCAGAAAGAAATTAGGTTTGTGAATTGCCTCTTGGTCTACAAACAATTTGTCTAATGCCTATCTTGTCCCGCCCAACATGGTCTAATCCCTTTTCATCTAAAACCAGTTTGTCTAATTTTAAGTTCTCTAATTTCCGCTTTGTCAAATACTACTTAGTCTTAGTCTATATCTGTAGGTGAATTGGTATTGACCCAAATTTCCATTTTATGAAATGTGAAACAGTAATTAGACGAAATGGAAAATTAAACCATCTGACATTATAAAATAACAATTAGCAAACAGTAATTAGACCAAATTGAATTGCTGTGGTATTAGACAATCATAGAATTAGACAAATTTAATTCTCAGTTCAGATTTTACAAACTTTCATACTCTAGCTCTGGGAGAATAGTTAATATAGATTCATGGTTGGCAAAATTCTTAAGACAGAAGAAGAAAAAATGTGAATAAAATTATGGAGCAAGTATAATGATACTTCTTGTGAGATAGGTCTATGATACTAGCAAAAGAAAAGAAGAAAACAAGAAGAAAAACAAATAAAAAGAAATGAGAAAATGTGAATATAGGAAGTACCAAGTAGTCTTTATTTAGCTATTAGGGCCTATTGCTTATTAATGTGAAGCAAGGAGTTGGTGTCGAACTATACAGTGTTTGAAGGCAAGTAGGAGCCATAGCAGTTGGGTAAAAGTATCACTAGTGGTTTAGATTTAGTGACAGACTAGTAGTAGCTATGGTAATAACAATTTTGCAGTAGCATAAATAGTAGGATAACTGGAGTAGTAGAAGTAGTGAAAGCAGGAATGGCTGAATAGTCAATATAGGATGAGTGCGAATTGAAGTAGCACTGTAAAAGCCACCGGAAGAGTGGGACACCGGTATATTCTTTTACAGTTATATTCATTTTCAGTTACGTCAAACTTTCAGTCAAACTTTCAAGAAAGATTTAGTGATTATTGACCCATACAATACAAACTGTGTGGGTTTAATCCTAAAGCATTGTACACCCCTCCTACCATCAATCTATTACAATAGAGCGTGGGAGTTTTCCACCAATCTTGTCTCGCTTTTTATTCCTTTCAATCGGTCCGATGAATGGGTATTGTAATTTTTATAAAGGGTCAACTGAGTCGAAGCACAAGGAATTCATAATAATGAGAGAGGTGAGAGGCCATTGATTTGCTTTTGTGAGGGATAAGACCAGATTTAGTCTATTTTAGAGTGCTCCCAGCAAGGACAAGTACCTCTAAACCTCCCATTATTTCCTTACAAGTTTCTCCTTCCAACCCAAAACTTTTAAACATCCTTTCTTTATTTCATACAATAGCCCTTCCCACCCAGAATTGTGGAAAATCTTTTTTGTCTTGTTATTATTTATCAATTTATTATGACGCAGTTAGATCAGTCTGGGAGGGAGGTGCTTATCAAATAAAAAAGAACTGATTGAATTTTATTGCATTTCTTAATTCCCTTCTAAGAACTTCCGTCCTAATATACTTTCTTTTTTGTTAAAATGTGCTCACATTATTATAATGATGCTATATTAGTCCTGGGGTATGCTTGAATAAAAATGTGTTGTCTCAATGAGCTTCTGCAGTTTCCTAGCTGTACATTTTTCCTCTTTACCTTCTCTTACAATAATGTTATTTTTTTAATCTCTTTTTTATAAGGCAGTTGGTTCAGTCTTTCGAAATTTGTCAAAAGTTTCAAATGAATTACCATGGAGCTAAAATATCTTCAGGGGTTTATAAAACCATCTTTCTGCCTGAAAATATGTTTCCTTTTGCTATTTTGTTATTCCATTATTAACTTATAGAGGTTTTTCATTTGTGTGTGTGTGTGGGGGGGGGCCTACTTTTGAAATTACCATTCTCCTCCTCATGCAAATGATTAAATTCATGCCACATATATATTGCACGTACAGAACATTGTAATCAAAATCAACAATGAAATCAGGCTACTTTAATTTATTCATCAATATTAATTTTAAATGATTTTTAGCACATATACATGTATGGTTTTATTTTTATGTATTGTCATTTTGGAAGGAGTGTATATCCTAATTGTTATTTATAGCCAGAGTCTAAATTGCCAATCTTCACTCATCCCTGATAAGATCCATACTTGTGACATTCCCTTTTCCAAGAAAGCTGGCGAGATTTCATGCCCTCGAGACAGTATGATGAAGTTCAAGGGAAATATGTAAATAATCAGCTCAATCAAAATGGTTGAGTATACAGAGTCTGGATGATGTGGACTATCAACTCTCACTGAAATTATTGAAGTAGGAGTGGTTTAAAAAAGAATAGATTTGTGAAAATTGAACACTACCATTTCATTGCCATACTAATAAAAAGATGAAACTATTTCATTAAAAGATTACTTAAAGGAGAATGAAACCCTAGGATTCAGTTGAATTGTATGAAACCAAAAAAAATCAAAGAAACAGATTAAAGAAAGTTTGAGGACAATTGAATAGATAATAAGAAAGTTATGTGCATTTGAATGTTGTGATCACTAACGCTATGGAGATCCTCACACTGGCAACAGGCCCAAGATGTGTGATGTCACACATGAACAACTCTCCCATATGTCATACAAAATAATACCAAAAATTCTTCTTTTACCTCATTCTAATGGTAGTACAGACTCTTCACACATGATTATATTTTGTGAACTTGCATTACATGTCCTCCCGTGAAAAGAATCTCAGATCTTTTAACGGAATTAATAAAAAAAGACAATTTGAGTGAAATATGTACAAAAGTAATGGGGAAGTTGTTCATGTATGACATCACACATCTTGGACCCGTTGCCAATTTGAGGATCCCCATAGCAGTAGTGATCACAACATTCAAGTGCTCATAACTTTCTTATTATTCATTCATTTTTTCTCAAATTTTCATTGATCAGCTTCTTTGATTTTCCTGTTTTTGTACAATTTAATGAATTCCTAGGGTTTCCTTCCCCTTTAACTACTAAATCCCTTTAAAGTTTGTGCATATCTCACTTGCCATTAGACTGACTTGAGACTAGTTTGGGACAGGTTTGAGACGGATTTGAAATGGGTTCTATACAAGTCGTGGAGACGTATCCTGAATCTCTGCGATGTCTCATGAGTCAAGGAGACGTCTCTTCGAAGTAAGATACCACCTTCGTCAATGGTTGTTAGTAGTTTTGTGTGAGATGTAAGGCTTAATTTTAAGTGTGCATCCAGGATCATGTCATTGAACTTATTCCAAGAAACTTTCTCAGGGGACTATCTTTCCTCCTAAAGAGATAGTAACTGGTGTGATTACTTTGCATACCATTCATATGATACAGCATATTTTCCATTTATGGTAGAGATTATAGCTCTTTTGGATTCAGTAAAAGTCGTATCTGTGTCAAAATGGGCCTGGTCCAAACATTTCACGGTTGGAATAAAACTGGTGGGAGAAAGATTTAATCCCTCAGGCTTTATGCCAAGTTTTTTTTACTTACTCCACCCCCTCAAATTCATTTAAAGGTTAATATTCATGAAAGTTTAGTATAACTGGCACTGTTTTGAAGTAAGAACTTGAAGATTGAGCACGTAATATTCAACTGAACTAACAAGATACAGTTTTTATTGATTATAATTGTCAAGTAATGATGGAAGTTCTCATGTACAAGTAAGAGGTCTATTTACACTTTATTCAACCAGCCTATTAATTTAGATAACCCTGAAATTATCATGAAATTAAAACAATTAGGTCCCTTCTAATCATTTTGAGATAAAAACAGGTTGTAAAAGTAGCATGTAGATGAAAGAAACATATATTTCTGATTAATTAAAATATTAAAATAATCTAAGTTATTCTATTGATTATCTTTTTAGATACAGAGTACCTTTGCACCATTTGATATATTCTCTAGATAAAGGTACAGTTCAGGGAATTATGTTATTAGACCAAGCTCTTTAGGGTTTCTCTCTTGTCATTAAGATTATTTACAGCCTATTCTTGCTTCAAGAATATAAAAAGTTCTCACTTGTTGACCGCCTTGTGTTCCTTCATCCTGTCTTTGATTTCATTCTAATTTTCAAAACACTGAAACCCTTATGAAAAAAAGCTTTGGTTTAATCAATTTTACCTGAGCTTTTGATATACCCACCTATCTTCTAAATATAATTCAGTGTTAAGTGCTCCTTTGTTCTATTATGATGTAACCGCTAAAGACAGGTATAATACCAACCAACTATTACCTGCCACCATTACAATTCCATCAAAGACCATGTACCGAACCAAAATAGCAAGAAGCCCTTTTTTCCGCCGTATACCTTTTTCAGAACAATCGCTTTAATCCGCTGTCTTTATCCTTTGACCCTAGCTTATTCATTGTGCGAAATTGTTGGCATTTTTCTCATTTTTGGCCGGATTTTCTCTTTCAACACTTTCCATTTCCATTAGTGGTTTAGCTTGTACCTGGGCTAGTCCCTCTTTGCTCATACAAAATAAAAGTATACTGCATCAATCCCAGTTATATTTTAGGAAATCTTTTATGTGGGAAACTATCTCATTCAATTATATGTATATTGAAGAAGTAGGGATCTCTCTATTCTCATTTCTTTACCAAAAACTGGTGTTCTTATGAATGAAGACATTGCCATTTATGGCAAGATTTTCTTTAAAGTGTGAAGTGAGTTTTAAGTCTAGCTACCGGTTCAAAATGCCAAGGCTTCTATCCTTTTCACTTTCATGACATTCGCTTAACTTACTTCCTTGCTCAAAAGGGTAGAAATGTGTCTCCTTCCTTAGCAGGTCACCTCCAAGACATTAGAAAGACCCATTTATGGGTGGGGTGGGGGTTGGTCTCAATAGCTTTTGGTAAGAGCAAAAAAAAAAACAAAAAAAAAGAAAGAAAAAGAAATAGATAATTGAAGGTATAAAGACAGAAAGGAAGGAAATGAAAAGGAACCAGTCATCTCAGGCCTTCATGTATTTGCATGTTTTGTATTGGTGCAATACACCATGATAGAACCAGAATGATGGACTATACACTCTCTCTGAGGGAAGGAGAGAGAGATACAGACAGACAGACAGACAGAGAGAGAGTGACATAAAGACAGAGTTGAGAAGAAGCGGGAAAAGGGATCAGAGGGAGGAAGAGAGAAGAAGAAGGAGGAGGAGAGAGAGAGAGAGCAAGGAGGAAAGGGAGATGGGATCAAGAGAGGAGACAGATGGATTTAGAATAGGGGGAACAAGGAAGAGAGAGAGAGGGAGGATGGGTAGATCAAGAGATGAGGAGGATGAAGAAGAAGAGAGAGACAGAGAGAAAGAGAGAGAGACATATAGGCAGAGAGGGAAGGAGGGAGAGAAAGAGACAAGGAGACCTACATCTACACTGATTCACCTGTCATAGCGTAGAATCCCTCTAGAGACTGATCAATTAGTGCTACAAGTAGAGCCTTGACCATTACTCTATCATCAATACTAATCACATCAATATACTCCAATACCCTGGTCATACCAGACCCCAAACCAACCTTTAGGAGAGTGAGATACATTCACATGTTGGTAGCCTGCACCCCCTCCCCCTAGAGACTGATCAATTAGTACTTCTATTAGAGCCTTGACCAATATTCGATCATCAATACAAATCGTATCAAACCACTGTGAATGGGATTGATAAATTGATTGTTGTATAATTAGATCAAATGTGACTGGGTCATTAAATAGTCAAATAGAAAGTGAAACCATCTAAACATGAGGATACTAACAAGTGATAAGAAGGTGGCTTACTTTTTTGCGTAATCTTCTTTCATTTTCCTTTCTTTGACATATTTAATTTCATATTCACTCAGATGTAAAATACAGAATGATATGCGAGTTCCACTGACTATGAATTGGGTATTGAACCAGTAAGTGCTTTTATTGCTTTTCTTACTACTGCTACTTATACCGTTAAATATTCTTGTACTTCTTCTTCTTTTACCTCTGCATCTGCTTCTACATCTACTTCTACTTTTATTCCTACTTGCAACTACTGATTTTACTTCTGCCATTACTTCTACATCTGCTTCTACATCTACTTCTACTTTTATTCCTACTTGCACTACTGATTTTACTTCTGCCATTACTTCTACATCTGCTTCTACTTCTACTTTACTACTGCTGATAATTTTAGATCTTCTTATACAGTTACTACTTCTACTTCATCTACTACTTCTACTTCTACTTCTGTTTCTAGTATAGATGTTACTTCTACTTTGAATTTTACCACTACTTCTACTTCAATAAATACTTCTACTTGTACCTTTACCACTACTTCTACATCTACCTGTACTACTGATGTTACTACTACTTCAACTTCTACATCTACTGCTGATAATATTACATCTACTTCTACATCTTTTTCTACTTCTTCTTTTTCTTCTTCTTCTTCTTCTTCTGCTACTATTTTCACTACTACATCTACTTCTACTTCTATTTTTACTTCTACTGCTTTTACTTCTATATCTACATTTACTTCTACTTTTACTTCAACTTCTTCTACTACTTTTACTACTTCTATTTCTACTGCTACTTTTCCCTATACATCTGCTCCTGTAACTTCTACTTCAATTTCTACTTTGAGTACTAATATTTCTACTTCAAATTATACTTCTACAACTGCTACTTCTGAATCTACTTCTACTTCTACTTTTACTTCTACTTTACTTCTTTTACTTCCACATCTATTTCCTTTACCTCTACTTCTATTTCTACTTATACTTTTACTTGTACTACTACTACTACTTGTACTTCTGCATTTACTTTTACTCCCTCAGCTACTACTTATTACATCTCTCTCAGTCTACTTAATACAGCTAGTACATGCTTCTATTACTACTGTTACTGCTACTAGAACTATCTGATGTAAGTCTAAGAAAATATATTCCTAACCCCATTCCTCTCTTCCACAAGAAATCTGACTCCAGAAGTTTGACAAATTTCCCACTCCTATCATCTTTCATTCTCTGAACCCTGAAAGTTCATTGAACTGAAAGGAAACAATAACATAGGTAGGTACTTATGTCACCTGTGAAGAGCGAGATGTGAATAACCAGCATACTTTAACAGGCAATAATGTCTTTTTGAATCTCAAAGAGATGATATTGATATATCATCTTGGTATCTATTTATCTTATTACTTTAATAAGGTAGGTGATTGATCACATGATTGACATGCATGCACAATACACAATTGCTTTAATGTAAATTTTATGTAAACCCCAAATACTGTTTTGATATTCACTGTGTGAAACTTATCCCAGATTTAGCCCCCTTCAGTGACGGATCCAGGTGGGGTGCCTGCCTTAACTTGAAGCCTGCTGTGGTACATTCTTAAATTGTAAAATGTTAGTGCCCCCTCCCTATTTTTAAATCCTGTATCCGCCACTGCCTGTTGCCAACATGAACCAGATAGTTTGTTGCTCTAAGCCTATAATGGGAATGAGATAATTTAATTGTCAATTAGTTAAGTTGTCTGCACATTAAGATACTATTTGGTATTCATTGATGATCATTTTCTCGATTATGTTTATATTATTTATTAATTCATGAAATCCTTTGGTATTCATTACTAAAGGCCCGGTCCCACTGGCGGGAGGATTAATTGCGCATGAGTTGCCTATACAAATTTTGTTCATCTGCAACAAAAAACAAAAACAAAACAAACAATCCGCAATTCATACGCAAATCATCCTAAAAAGCCAGTGGGACCGCGCCTTAAGAGTTTTATCTTCAAATGATCATGTTTTAAGGTTACTAAGTACAACCATCTTGCATGTTCTTGAGTTATAATTTACTTTCATCATGTACCTTATTTTTAAAGTGGATATTTAACATTTTTTGATGACATAAATGAGATTAATTGTGTATTATCATTTGATTTGTTTCAATAATCATTTGGTGTTAAGTTTTATTTTGAAGTTTATTTCTAAACATAAGCTTTTTAAAATTATCTATTGCTTTTTCAGGCTTTATTATAAAACCAGTACTACCCCCAAAAATAACAAGTATGATACCTAAAACTTATGTAAAAAGCTGTAGTTTTTCAAAATGCATTTGAAAGGTTGTTTACCTTGAATTCCTGAGTCATGCATGGAATTTCAAAGTAAAATATCAATTCACAGAATAATTTGATAAGATAACAACTGAGAAACAAGGTTTAGAGACGGAGGAGTGGATAAATTTCATTATGAGTAGTCTACCTGCTATTAAAGTCAATCATTTTTTGTTTTTCAAGATAACTTTACATTTACATGTATATGCAAAAGCTGTAGTTGTTGAATAGATTTAAAAGGTTGTTTGCCTTTAATTCCTGAGTTGTTCTTGGAATGTCAGTGTAAAATATCAATTCACAGTCTAATTTGATAAGATGACAACCAAAATGCAATGTTTAGAGATGGTAGAGTGGATAAATTTTATCAAAAGAATACATGTATCTACCTACAATTGCCAAGTAAAATCGAAAGCTGCATGTATTTTTCTTTTTGTATACATTGGAAAGGTTGTTTGCCTTTAATTCTTAGAGATGTGCGGAGGAATTTGAGTGTAAAATATCAATTTGAGAAGATGGCAATGGAAATACAAGGTTTAGAGATGGAGGAGTGGATAAATTTCTTTATGAGGAGTCTACCTGCTAAGTCAATGATTTTTTTTTTTTGTATTCTAGATAACTTTTATATTTACATGTATATTCAAAAGCTGTAGTTGTTGAATAGATTTAAAAGGTTGTTTGCCTTTAATTCCTAAGTTGTTCTTGGAATGTCAGTGTAAAATATCAATTTACAGTCTAATTTGATAAGATAATTAGCGGTGGAGAAGTGAATACATTGTATTGGGAAGTACATGCATCTACCTATAATTGACAATTGCCACGTGAAATTTAAAAAATGTGGCATTTTTTTTTCTTTTCATATACACTAGAAAGCTAAGGTTTTTTGCCTTTAATTTCTTCACTGTGCGGTGGAATGTCAGTGTAAAATATCAATCCACAGACTAATTTGATAAGATGACAACGGAAATACAAGGTTTAGAGATGAAGGAAGGGTGGTTAGTGGATGCAATGGCAGCCAATTACTAATTGAAGTCTTCCATGTTGGCTTAGCCTATGCCTGGTGATGTGCCAGATAATAACCAAATAAGCACACTTTTTAGGCTCAGTATCTCCTTAACCTGTTTCACAATAATTGCCATATATTTCTTTCTTCAGAAAAACATCTTTCCTGAATCATTCCCAAGGCTTTGAATAGAAACTAAAAACAGGTGACAGAGTGCTCACTGTGGGCTTGGTATCTTCTTGAAATGTTTCACAATAATTGCATGCCATCTTTTAATCATTTCAGAGAAATTAATTTACTAACTCATTCTGAAAGCAATGAAATACAAACTAAACATGGATGGCGGAAAGCTCACTTTAGGCTCAGTATCTTTCTAAACTGTTTCACAATAAATGTCTTTTTTTTTTTTTTTTTCTTCAGAAAACAATTTAACCTAAATATTTCAAAAGAAAAAAATCCCAACAAATTGAAAGCCAGAGAGCAGCAAGTTAATGTTTTTTTTTTTTTTAGTTTAGTTTTTTTAGGGGTAGGCTATGATAAAACAATCTTGAAGGGAGCATAATTTAATAAAAACAGATAAGATATTGGAATATGATGAAATTGAAGAACTAGTTCACACTTGTGCATAACGTTACTTGACATCTGTAGAATAAGGGATGAAAAATGGAACAGAGATAGCGAGAAAGAGAGAGAGAGTGAGAGAGAGAGAGAGAGAGAGAGAGAAGAGACGAATAGGTTTGATCAGATCATGGACCTATAACCTCTGACGACCAGATTCATTTTAATGAAAAACGGGAAAATATATTAACTAAACTTTAATGAAAAAAACAAACATAAATTTGTTATTATGAACCATAGGCTTATAAATGAGCATCAAGCCAGAGAATCATAATTTCATGTTTATTCAGTAATAATTAAAAAAAATGGTAGTGAGATCATGAACGTGTAATATATTAATAGATAAATGCAGTTTATAGCCAGGAGATTATGACATGATACCAGCCAAACTGCCCTGGATAAACCATAATTTGATAGTAAATTTGATAGCACTGAAGTAAAAAATTACAATTGAGTGCTCATGCAGTAATTGCATCGTGGTAATTATCATTATAAGCTTATTAGCTGTTGTCAGTAATATAATTACTCTTGTTCCCTCCACATTATGGTATTTTTCCCTTTTGTGTTTTGTATAAAAAAAAAACATTCCTACTCTCCCTCTCTCTCTTGATATCTTCCTTTTCATCTCTAGCTTTCTATCTCCTCTCATTTATTTTTTTTTTTTCTCTCTCTCAACTTTCTCTATGTATATTATATCTCTTTCCTGTAGTAAATGATGATAAATAAAATATCACCTCCTCCCTCATTTCTTACCCCCCCCTCTCTCCTCTCTCTCTCTCTCATCTCTCTCTCTCTCTCTCTCCGTATCTCTCTCTCTCTCTCTCTCTCTCTCCCTCTCTCTCCTCCTCTCCTTGAAGCCCAATGTAAGAACTCTCAACAGGTAGATATAAGCATCTAGACGGTTGTCATGTCATCAGTGACGTAGGAGATACGCCTGCCTTTTCAGACCTCTGTTGCCATGGCAATGAGATGAGGTAGATGATGTTTTAGAAGGGCGAGGATAAATTTGAAAGTATTCCACTTGCCTCCTTTCTCCAGGGTCTCTTGAAGAAGAAAAACACAATCTTTATTTTTATAAACCGATTGTTGTTTTTCCCTCTGTATTATCTTTTCCCAGCTCCAAATTACATAAGATGTAATTGGAAATTCAATTATAATATTGATTTTTCCATCTTCACATACTTTTTTTCGCCCTATCTGCAATTTTGTCCTCCTATTTTGTTTCACTTTGAAATCTGAAGGTTGTGTCTCAACTGCCAAGTGATGTGAAAGAAGATGGTCATTTAGAAATGACAGTTTCAAGGAGCCTCTTCTTAACAAGAACTTGTTTATATGATTCAATCAAGCACATTCTCTCTTATTTCATTTTTAATATAACAAAGACTTTAAGTGCACCATGGAAGTGTTGTAGTCTAGTGATAGTATCACATAACTGGTGATGTAAAGGTTTTAACCCCTGGCACCAGCACTTGGGCAAGGCATTTTATCCCCGTTCTTCTCCTCACCCAGGTGTTAAAGTTGATACCCTATAGGTTCTTTTATTGTGTTTGCCTGTAAAATGATTGCTTGGTTTGAATCCACTGATTGGTGGATTAATATGTTCATCAGTTAGGGTGGTATCTCACTTCGCGGAGACGTCTCCGCGACAGAATAGAAAATTTCGTCTCCGTGACGGATAAAAATTATTAGAGACATCTCGGAGACGTTTCATGAGTCGCGGCAACAACTTTGAGACGGTTCTTTGAAATTGCTTTGTCACAGTTTTTGAAAAATGTCGTGGAGACATCTCTAATACTTTTTATCCGTCGCGGAGACATGTCTCCGCGAAGTGAGATACCAACCTTATTGGTTGGAAAAGCACTATAAAAAACAAAATAGTATTTATTGATTCATCAGGTGTTTTCATGTTTTGCCTTCTTTACTTTTGTTTCTTTTATACAGGTTCTTGTGGTACTTTGATGAACTTGGATATCTAGGTCATTCAACAAGAAGTGCAGAGTTTCCCTGATTATCAAAAGACTACCAGCACATGATCAGGTACGATAGGAGCCCCTCTCTGCAAAGGTCACCTGTATATAAAGGGTAGCAACCATATTTTGAAGTTGTATACTACTGAATGATTCGCCGCTGATCTTGCCACCAGGAAGCTAGCCTTTTAATGGCCTTTATTAATTGTCAAGTAAGGTTTGTACATGCCATATTTTGAGAACCGTAAGTTGTGTATTACACCATCTTGTCCTTTCTTACATCTCTACATGATCCATGGTAAAACAGAGCTTTGTGTATCTTTCCATTTATTGTCTCATATTTTGCCTGTCGTAGCAGCAATATCATGAATTCAAAATAAGTTTTCACATAGTGGTATGATATTTTATGAAATCTCTCAAGAACGTGGATAAATAGATGAAAGAGCTGAAATTGTATTCAGAGCTAAAATGGGTTTGAGCGGGAAGGGTTAGACGATGCTAATAGTTTGTTAAACACATAAATTAAAAGGTATAATAGTTATATTAAGAGGGTGATAAAAATTCATAAGATAAACATGTAATATAATCAGGAAGAAATGAAATGGAATAATAATATTGTGTTTAAGATGGGGAAAAGGAGATGAAAATAAGATTTCATCAAAGCCAAAATGAAAAGGCAAAGACTAGAAGGATTAGTTAGCAAAGGAGGGGAGGGAGGTTGAGGTGGGTAATAAATATCCCTAATACATAGTAATGAAAACAGCTCCATTATAAGATACCTGTCATAATGAGTAAAAAGCAATTTCATATCTGTTCATCGTTGTGCAAATTCTTGTCAAACCGCTTCTAATATTGTCCTATGGGGAATGCAAGCAAGGGTAAATTGATGATTTAACTACACTCGCAGCTATACTTACCTATATCTCTTCAATTGCTATTCGTTGCCCAAAGTAGAATAGCCACCGGCAAACAAAACGACTCGAAAAGAGTCTAACTGCCCTGAAAGCAGACGGGGAAACCCGTCACTGCCGCAGGGACTATATAACGCCTCTCCACACACGTCTACTTCCTCTTCGTTGCCGCGCGCTTCAAGTAAAAAATATGAAATCGGCTAAAGAATATAAAGACAAACCTACACCCCAAAATATCGCCAGATATGCCGGACCAAAGAGAGTAGTTCGGCGATCCTAATGCCAGAGAAATCTACTCCGCCTCCCTCTGAAGAGGCGAGCTCGAGGAATAACCCTCAAAAAAACGATCAATCGGGCCCAGGATAAGGGTGGTAGGGCAAAAAAGAAACGCCCCAATAATCCCTTTGACGAAGCAAACCAGCACGGTGAGGACTGAACCCTCGAAAAATCCGGCTGGGAACCCATCACCGAACCCTTCGACCTCCATGATGTCGGGTATCGGGTCGGATAAGTCCCTGAGAGGGGCAGTGTTAACTCCTCAACCTCACAAAAAAGAGGTGTCCACGAGGATGCGAGTGTGACCTCTAAAACGTCGAAGACCCACCAATTTACTACGCTCCCTGACCCAGCTCAGGCGGGCGACTGGATTATCAAAGCCTTCAGGCTATCATGCTCCTCCCAATACCCAACCCCATCTCCCACCCCGACCCAGATCCCTTGGATCTCGGTCCAAAACTATCAAGTCAACAAAGACTAGGGAATATTTATCATCTCGCCATCACCATGGCCAGGGAGGCGGCGGGAACGAGAGTCCGCCTCACCCCCAGAGGACGGGTAGCATTTCAATAGTTGGGGATTCAGACTCCGAGTACGGCTATCACAACCCAGTAGTAACCAAGCCGTAACTTCCCGGGCGAGAAATTGGAGAGACTTCTCTTCATCTTCAGTTCCAGTGAAACACACTCCTTACAGGCCGCACAGAGTGCTAGATCGCCTATGATTGGCCAAGCCAGCGGCTTAACGACCAATCGCAAAATTACAGTGCTAGATCGCCTATGATGGCCAAGCCAGCGGCTTAACGGACCAATCGCAAAATTACCGCTCACGTGACCAGCCGCGAGATGGCGCACTTGCGGGGATTTCCACTGCATCTGACGACCGACATCGGGCAGCGAGAATTCTCTTAAATATTGCCCACAACTGCGGCGGACGAAGAAGATGATCACGAGACTGACGTTAAGCAGCAGTCTATTTTAGACTGAATCATATCACTCGGAATGAGAAGATTCTCTGCGGGAATAAAGATGGACGGACCGTATAAGTCTTGCTTCCACAAACTAGATAATCGCCGCCTCTGGATTAAAAACCGCGAGTAGAGAGGTGACAAGGGATTACAGGATCGCGTCTCAGGACTTTGATAATTATCTGTGCTCCCCACGGTCCCAGACGTAGCCTTTCGCGTTGGCGATGCAGGGGCGAAGAAATCCAGATACAACACCCTGCGCAGCCGCGCTTTTATCAGCACCGGACAGGGATTTGTCGGCGATCGCACATCTCTGCCCGCAATGGTATGCCGTCTCGCAATTTATCAGGGCTGCCTGATTACGGCCCTGACGGAGGCAGAGAGCCTAGGATTGCTTCAACCGATAGAGAATCGGTGCTGAATCTCTTTCTAAAGTTGCTGACCTGCAGTATGAACAGGCAACAAGATCAGCCCTACTTACGACGAGGCTAAGAAGGAGCAACGTGTTGACTGCTCTTAACATCGATGCGGGAAGCTGCAAAAATGTTTGGCTAGACTACCATGTGAAGGTAAAGATTTATTTAATGGTAAATTTCAAGATGTGCTCGATCAAACCATTTCTGAAAGTAACACGGCGGACAAACTTTCTATAAGCTAAGTTCCGGCAATAGATCTAGCTCCTCAGGCTATAAAAGTATAGATCTAAGTCCACTCAGTCTCACAGCAAAACAGAAGTCTTCTTCTTGTCCTCAGGACCAGCCCCAGTCCTTCGGCAGATCAGAGGGGCCCTCTTTCCTAGCCTTCTCGCGTCGCCCTAATGACTCTAACGTAGCTGATGGAGGAGGGGGACAACCGCAGAAGGTACAAAGACTATCGCGGCTCCCTAGTGGGGGGCGAGGACGTCACCGCCAGTTCCAGTCCAAGGCACTGTTTTCCAAGGATGGCGACGATCAGCGTATTTGACAATCAATTACAACTAGTTCTAACCCCTCACCATCACATGCTCCAGTCGGTGTGGGGAGGCGCGACTCTTTGGCTTCAAAAACTGGGGAAGAAGATATCTCACGACAAGTTTGTTCCTCGACTATAATAAGTTCTACAGGTTACACCCAATCTTTCCAAGATCTGTCAAATTTCCCATTTCCGGCGTCAAGACGCCCTCCTCAAGGGATCCCATCCGCTAAGGGCATTAAGAACAGAAATACAATCTCTCCTATCAAAAGGGTAATAGTTTCAAGTCAGGACAACAATTCCCTCCTCTCCTTCTGTGTTTCTGGTAGAAAAACGCTCGGGGGCTTCCGGCATGGTCTACACTATACTAAAAGAGTAAACAAGCTTCTCGGCCAAACCTACCTTCAAAATGGAATCTCATTTCTCTCACCATCCTGCCCACTTAATAAAAATCCCACGAATGGGCAGTAACAATAGACCTTCAAAGATGCATTATATTAATCCTCCGATGGCCCACGAAGCTCGAGATAGCTTGGTATATCTTAAGGTAGAAAACATTGTTACCTTTAATTCAAAGGCTCTCTCCATTCGGGCTAAAACCAAGCTCCAAGATTTCTATTTATTCACGCTTAATTCAAGTAGTTGCGGCAGAATTAAGAAGACGAGGAAATTACACATCTTCTGTTACACTAGACAACTGGCTCCTTCTCAGGCCAGGTCAAAAGCCACCTCCAGAGTCCAATATAGAGATAGTGATAGCAATTAGCCACAAGGACTTGGGCTTCATGGTAAACGAAAAGAAATCGAAGCTCACGCCACGACAGAACCATTCCAGAATTTCTGGGGGCCAGGATAAATTATTCATGCCTTGTAGTACGCCCATCCCTCCACAGAGTGGAAAAAATTCTCTAGCAGTGGGAGCGAGGGCTTGTGTCACAGCCTGCTTCGCATCTGCCGAGGATTGGAAGTTTTCCTAGTCTAATCTCCGCGGCCGAGATAGGAGTCCTGATCCCTGAATCAGGTTGCTATGGTGACTTGTCCTCACGCTGATGACCTGCCTGGTGTTCCCTACTGCGATGTGTCGAGAGATCAGGTGCTGATGTGGCGGCTCATAAGCGCAGATGCAAGTGTGTGTATCTACTCTCTCAGTACGTTCTAGGATGAGGTAGGCGTGGTTGGCTGCTTGGCGTGCGCTCGATACTCGTTGGTATTGTAGTGTCTGCTGCGTCAGATATTGAGTTTCGAGAGTAGGGATGTTGGATCTCGCGCTGCAGTATGGGTTGTGGTGTCGCGTCGATAGTATTGTCACTTGTTGAGATGTGGGCATCAGTGGGAGATGTAATGATGGATAGATCGGTAATGGAAGAATTGTTCTCGCTTCCATGACTGGAGTCTGAGCATGTGTTCTTTTGTATATCACATCGCTATATCGACAGCGCGTGTGTCAAATTGGTCGCACGGGCGCTGTCAGGCGCCTTTCAGGATTACTGCGCTCCTCGAAGCCTCGGGCCAATGGGAAATCGAGAGAGTCGACGCCAACACATGTCATACCTGGTTCTCGAGATGAAGGGCTAGTTCACTAGCAATGGGCAAGCTTCTCTACCCACATTGGCAAATCATATGGGTCCTAGTAAAATGGACAACAACACTGTAGTATCGTACATAAACATCAGAGGGGGAAAACAAAATCCGAACTTGTGCGATCTAACGATGGATGTCCTTTCGTGGTGTCAGGATGCATGCGCATAACTCTGATAGCTCGTCACATTCCCGGAAGGAACTAGCTTCAGACCTTCTGTCGCGAGGAAAATACCTCCCATCGGACATGGCACTAAATCGCGTCAATGAACGATGAAAATTCACTCAATTCGGACGAATCCTCAGATACCTCTTCCGCGTCAACTTCTGAACAAACAACTTCCAGTCTATTGCACGATAAACACAACAGGATCACCTAGCCTTCGCACAGACTTCATATCGATATCGTGGAAGGGATTCTTGCTTACGCTTCCGCCCGCCCAATTCTAAGCGCGGCAAGGTTCTGGGAGAGAGGTGTAGGGAGGACGAGGCTCACTACCTTCTCATTGTCCACCATGGTGGCCGAGGGAAACCATGGTTTTCACGGGCGAATCTAAACAACTCGCTTGGCCAGGGCTCCAAGAACACTCCCCTCGTTCTAAATTCTTCTGAATGCAACCCAGGGAAGAAACTATTTACCGAATGCAGAGAGACTGTCTAACTCTGCCCTTTCAGGAAATCGCAGCGGACTGGCAGGCTTTCGGAGAGAGCAGTCAAGATAGGCCGCCCAATTCTCCGATCCCTCCACCAGGAGTACTTATAAATCGAGTCCAGAGATACTACCAGATGGTGCAGCAAGTCTGCAGGTCGAGTCCAAGACCTCATGCCGCTTATAGGTTAAAGATCGCAGATTTCTTACTGTCCTGTTCGATGATAGTCCTAATCTATTTATCAATACGAGGTTATAGATCAGCCATAGCGGGCGATTCATACAGGTTTTTGGGAAGGGAGAGACTGTCTCTAATTCAATGTTCCTCTCCGCCGTCTAACGTAAGATCATTTTTCTTAGCAGAATCACCTAAGCACAGACCTCATCCCAAGGTGGGACTTCCAAAGTCCTTACGGCTCTAGCAAAGTTCTTTCGAACGTATGATAAATGTTCCTCTTAACCTTTCATAAGACAGTCTTTCTTATAGCAGTAAGCATCAGGAACCACGCGTAGTCTACCATGCTCTGTCAGTAGGTCAGGTCATATCGTTGGGAAAAGGATAAGGGTTCGTTTGATTCCTAAAGCAGGTTTTTCTTGCCAAGAACCAAAGGAACTTTAAACCTTTGCAAATTGTTTTAACTCAATTAGCAGAATTCTCTAACTGTCTGCAGAAGATGGTTATGGTGTCCAGTTTAGAGCGCTTAAGTGAGTACATTGACAGAACTAAGTCCAATTCGCTATCCAGCCAACTTTTTAATTAGTTCAGTAGAACCCCACGGGCCGGTTAGCTCCAGATACTGTTTCCCGATGGATTAGTTAAGGGTAATCAATCAGGGGGCCAGAAGCCCTTACTTTCAGACTCAGTTAGAGCCCATGACACTAGGGGTATTTCAGCTTCTTGGGCTCTTTTCCAGGGTACTTCTATGGGAGGAGATCCTCCAGGCGCCTACTGGGCAAGTCCTAATACCTTTGTGTTCTTATTACTTATCTGAATGTGATTAGTCAGGATACGAGATTCGCATCTGCGGTTCTGTCGTGTCCTCATCGCTCCTAATTTGTTTGAATTAATTAGGTATCGTTATAGCTAGGTTTTTTTTGGTGGAACTTTAGGAAGGGCTTCCTTTTTCCCACTCCAGAATTTCTGTGTATCTAAGCAATTTGAAGGATATAGGTAAGTATAGCGCGGAGTGTATGTAAATCAGAATGTTCAATGTGAACATATATTTACTAACAAGCTATACTTACCTATAGTTCTCCCTTCCTCCCCTGTGTTCGTCGCCCTTCCTTGGTTTTTCACGTGAACGAAAGAGGAAGTAGACGTGTGTGGAGAGGGTTATATTAGTCACTGCGCAGTGACGGGTTCCCCGTCTGCTTCAGGGCAAGTTAGACTCTTTCCGAGTCGTTTTGTTTGCCGTGGACTATTCTACTTGGCAACCGAAATAGCAATTTGAAGAGATATAGGTAAGTATAGCTGTTTAGTAAATAATATGTCACAATTGAACATTCTGATTCATTAGGCAAGGTCCTCGTCTATCGCTTCTCTACTGCCTTCCAACCACAGACACTTCCATATCCGTCCTGCTAGCATTTTCCTCACCGCATCTCATACCCCCCCCCCCACCCCTCCTCCCTAACACTGTTCATATAGGGGAGATTGGAAACGTCATGAGAAACAAAGTATATGTCAAATAATCTAAGGTGAGAAATATTCTTTTGAAAAAGAGAACTTATGAAATTTGAGGATTAGATAATAACTTCCTTACTTTCCAGTTTTTTAACCACACCCAAACTCTTCAGACAGGCAGAATAAGAAATATAATGAATCAAGATACTTCAAGAATCAACTTACAAATCTGATAAAAGATGTGTATCGCTTGAATTGCCTGGGTATACTATAAGTAAAAATTATTCTTGCAGGTACTAAATAGCCTAGCTAAATCAAGCATTTGTTAAAATCATACAAGTTTTGCACTTTTCAATTACTGCATTTCCCTCTACAAAGGCTACACAGAAATTGTCAAGGTGACTTGAAAATATTAATAAAGTAGAAGCTTCCAAATTTGTTACAGTTATCTGTTTGGGATCAAATAAAGTAATTTTATTTCATTGAACAGGGTTCAAATAATTTAAATTGATTCAACAATTCTCAGAAATATCTCTTTATCGTTGATACGCTCAAGTGGTAACGCACTGTGTATGATGTTAATGTACTTTTTGCGAAGCATATTCCGTCTGATTAGGTTCCTAGGGGCTGGATTATTCTTGTCTGGTGGCTGGTCGGTTATTCCTGTCGGTCGGCCAGAATTCAATAGGGCGAGAATCGTCTGATGGCTTGGAGGGTAGAATGTTCTGGTTTATCCTAGGGGTAAGGTAGTTTGCAGGCACACACCCGTGTTTGTGTCAGAGTCTGAATCTGAAAGACTACAGCATGTATACTGTGACTATGCAGACTTTGAGAAGCTTGACTATTCTCCCCCTCTAGACATATTGAAATTTTAAATTGGAATATTCCTTGAGCAAAGCATTTTGTCTACATGCTTCTTCCCACCCAGGTGTATATTGGTGCCTGGTAGGAATGGAACGAGTGCGCCGTAAAGGCTGCCATGATTCCAAATGATCTCTTTGGGATTGGACAGGTGTAAAAAAGCATCCTATGACCAGGGTAATCATAATTGTAAAGCGCTTAGAGATGAAATTGTTTCATATTAGGCGCTATATAAATCAAAACTGTTATTATTATTATATCTAAGCCAATCCTGATTTTTTATGTAATTTGTAGGATTATTGTAATCTGGAGGCTATGTGCCTGTCTCTATAATGTAATAGAGAATTATCATACAAGTGATATGAAAATAGAAGAAAAACAACTTATTGATGTATGAGGTTCTCCCGGAATCAAAATAATATTTTTAAGTGATATCCATTAAATTCAATAATAGCCTGAAGAGTCCTATGTAATCTAGACAAAGATAACATATACATTACCTGAGTATTATTGCTTTCTTTGAATATCTTTCTTTCTCTTGTCTTTATATCCGTCTATTTATGGTATGACTCTTTCTCTATCTGCAATCCATCATCTCTCTCTCTCTCTCTCTCTCTCTCAACGTTTCTGATTTACTTTGTCTGTTTGTTTTCTCTCTTTTTTTTTGCCTCTCGTATATCTCCACTCTAACTTCCAGACTTTTAAACTTCCTCTTTTTCTGAGTCCTATCTCCTTCTCACTCAGTTTGTGTGGTGAAGCTGGTCCCGTTATATTGATATTTTTTAATGTGTAAGCATATGTTATTTATTTTACTTTGTCTTGGCATGATGTCACTTTGGTTCTTATTCTTTTTCATGCACACTCTTTCTCTTTCTCTCTCTATCTCTCTCTCTCTCTCTCCTTATAAACCTTACTTTTCTCCTCTCTGTTCCCTCTAGTCTCCATTTATTTATTCTATCTCTTCATCTCTCTTGAAAACGCATTGTACTTTACATAGTCTGGGATAAGCAAAATCAAATATTGTTATATCCATTATTCTTGGAGTTTAAAAGTTCATTTTTATTTTCCTGTGAACCTTCCCTAGTTTCTTAATATGGGCCATTGTGCAATATTTTTTCTTTCTCTTGGACACAAGAAGTTCAAAGTATAAACCTCACTGAAACTTTGCCCTGTTTTGTCATTGTTTATATTTATGGTATATCAAGGTAAAGCGTCAGTGTTTAGTTGTTATTTTCTTTCCTTTTCTACAAAAAGGGAACTTTAGAAATGATTTGTAAATAGTATGTGGCATGTGTAAATTGCTTAGCTTATATTGATGTGTATTAAAAAAAGAAAACTAGTGGTATCAGCTCCAAAGTTGCATAGAGGAAGCGCCATGAGCACCATCATAGGCGGATACCAGTGCTATACTAGAAGCCATCATCATCGTCATCATCATCTTCATCATCATCATTATCATCAAGTTATAATTTGAAACTGTTACAATTTAATCCAGGTACAAATAAAAAAAAGTATAATATAATAACCAAATGAAATCCAAGGTTGGGAAATTCAATGTATGTTAAGGAAGCCAGTTTTAGGTAGTGCCTGGGGATTCTAAATTAAAAAAAAAACAAGCTCAAGTTCTCTCTGAAGTCCTGCTCGTAATCAGAGGGCTTAAAGAGAATATAAAAATATATATTAAAACCATTCAAGAGGACAATAACAAGACTCTTGAAGTGAATAAGGAAGAAAATAAGATCTGTTTGTATGTTATCTTTGGATTCCATGACATTTCCTTCAGTGACAATTGTTATGCAGTCAGTCAGTGATGGTGCTAATATCTTTGCCCGAAATCATACCATAAAACCGTATTGTAACCCTAACCATACCCGTACATTTTAGATGAAATATAGCCTGGAGCCTTTTAAAAAATAACGCAAGTTTACATAGAAAACTCTTTATGTTTAATGCATTGGGGTTCCTGATTAAATACAAGTGTAAGTTTGATTAACACAAAATTTGTTAAATCAGTCAAGAAGACAATAACAAAACTCTTAAAGTGAATAAAAAACCGAAGATATGTTGGTATACATTCCATACTTGAGATCTCAATAATAAAATTTTGTTTTCAGTATGTTTTTTATTCCATATAAAAAAGAGAATTATTTATCAACATTTTCAAGTAAACATCTATTTGAAAATCTCTTTATCCCAAATATGAATAGCATATAGGGAATATAAACTTTATTTCAAGTTTAAAAACTATGTTTGGTCTTTAATGTGTAAAGGCTGCATGTCAATATTTGGTATGGTATTGTTCGATTAGCTAGATCAACACCATTTATGAAAAATTTCCCAAGCATGATTTCGAAACATAAGAAATAATCCCTTTTGTGTTTGTGTTTATATACTTTGAATGCACTTTGAACACATACCTGCACGCTCTACACAAGCGGCGGAGTTGGTTGGGGAACAAGAGGCATGCATGTGCCCCATAAAGGCCCAAAATATTTCTTTCTTCCCCCCACCCCCCCCCCCTTTTTTTTTTTTTTGTTGAGAATCACAAAAAGAAATATCTCAATATGGTTTATATCCACTTGGTCTAACAGCAGTTTGTCCAATTCTTTGTTTGTCTAATGCCACATGAGCTAAACCCATTTGGTCTACTAACAATTTGGTTTAATTTGCAATTGGTCAAAGATATACTTGGTCTGATGGCCATTTCGTCTGAAAGCCAAATGGTCTGATTGCATTTTTGTCTAATGTCCAAATGAATATTTGGTCTATTACCAGTTTGTTATTAGAATTGACCAAGTGGTGATACACCAAGTGACAAACTGAGCATTAGACAAAATGGATATTGGACGAAACGATAAATAGGCAAAGTGCTCCTTAGACCAAAAGGTAATTAAACAAACTGGATGTAAACAAAATAGAATTTGACATGGTGGGATGAGACCAATGGACATTAGTCAAAGTGGGTTTAGACCAAATGGCAATTTACCTTTCAATATGACATTATATACACGTATGTCTAAGAAAATTACCATCTGCAACCCACTATTTTGATTAAATTTCCCTTATGCCCACCCCCCCCCCCACAGTATTTTTTAATCCTGTATCCGCTGCTTTTCAATGAATTGAAATATATGCACCCACTGAAGCCCCGTTTTAATAGACATTGTCCGGACAACGTCCGGAGAAAGCCAGGGTAGAAATACTAGGGTAACATTCCATAAAACCATGGGTGGTCGAATATTGCGACCGTCTTAACAGAAGCTCTCTCAAAACTTACCGTGGTAGGTTACCGTATATAGCAACGTGTGGAATTGAATCGATGAAAAGAGTTCTCTTGTGTTTTCTCATGTATTTCTTTATTTTATATTTCTTTATGTTTCTTTTCCCTTCTTTTCCATCATTATATTTTTATGTATTTCTTCATTTATTTTTTAAAATGTATTTCTTTGTTTGTTTATCTATCTTTCTTTCCTCTTCTATTCCGTTATTTCTTGTGTATTTCTTTGTTTTGTCTCTCATCTTCTCTTCTATCTCTACTCTTTTGTATTGCTTTGTTTTTATTTTTCTTTCCTCTTCTCTTCTGTTATTTCTTATGTATTTCTTTTGGTGCTTTTTTCTTTCCTATTCTCTTCCGTTAATTCTTATGTATTTGTTTGTTTTATCCTTCTTTCCTCTTCTCTTCCGTTATTTCTTATGTATTTCTTTGTTTTTATCTTTCTTTCCTCTTGTCTTCCGTTATTTCTCATGTATTTCATTGTTCTGTCATTTTTCTTCTCTCCTATTCTATCATTGTGCAATGTCGATCTTACCCTAGTATTACCCCGAAAGCGTCTTAACAGAACAGTTGTCCGGACAATGTCAGGGTAAAACTGGGTTGTTACCGCGACTTTACCCTAGTCGTACTAGGGTAAGAATCTGGAAAATCTTACCCGGAGAACCTCCGGACGTTACCCTAGTAAGAGCGTCTTAATAGAAATCTTACTAGGGTAACGTCCGGACGTTACCCGGGTGAGATTGTCAAAAAGGTGTCTGTTAAGACGGGGCTTGAGTCTGTCAGTTCCTTTGATGTTTCTGATTCCTTTCCTGTCATGGTATTTAAATTAGCTGTTAATTCTCATTATTTTGTGAGGCAGGATTCTTTATTTTTTCCAATAATGATGTACTTCACAAAAGTGAAAAGGCTGAATTTCCCATGTTTGATTTTGTTTGTTTGACACATTGCAGTCAAAATGAAATGTTCATTGGTGGTTTTTGAAGTAAAAAGTAGACAAACAATGTACTCTGCATTACTTTTAATATATTATATTTGCACGGGGGAGAGGGCACGCATTCTTCTGCAATATATTTTTAGAATTCGACATCATAAATGTTTTGAAGCACATATTTTTCCCTAGTAATAGTATTTTCAATGTCTAAATATTGACTGATCTGGAAAAAAATGAGTTCAGACATGTTTATCTTGAGTACCAATTGTGTATGTGTTAAGGGGATATTTCGTCATATATGGAATTCATATACAATTCATTAAAAAAAAAATCATCTGATCCACCTTCATTTGGTTATGATTTTTTTTTGGGGGGGAGTTCTATATTTCTCAATATCTTTGGTCTTCCAAAATTTTGTCCATAGAGGTCATGTTTCTAATGTGAGGGTACCGCTACGTTGATGATGTCATCATATAGACATATGACAAGCCATGTGTGGTCATGGTGTACAGGAATTAAAAGCTGTGGGAGAAATTAAGTTTGCTGAACTTTTTTCCCCACATTCCACCTTTTGTCCAGTCTTAAAGGACCAGACAAAAGTCATGGATGCACATTATTGTGAAATTCTACCATGGGGTTGGGGCAATTTTTCATGCAATGTCCCCTGTAACGGAGGTATTAACTTTTGCAGTTCACCATGAAGATCAATTCAGATGTGGTTAAGTTTTGAGCAGTCAATGAAAATTGCCCTCTTTTTTAAGTATAGACATTAAAATTGGAAATCTTTTATGGATTTCAAGCTACAGGCATGCAAAAAATCTACCACCATTACAGGGACATCATATTGCTTTTACATGGACAAGAAATTTTCATGAGTCAAATTGCAATATGCCATAGTCTTTGAGAAATAATACTGGATGGCACCCCATTTTTTTGCTCATGCCATTATTGGAATATATTTGCCTTTTTTGAAAAAGATAAGGAATTGGAGTTGTGGTATGTCACAAAAATTGCCCCAACCCCGTGGAATCACCCATAAGTAAACTATAAGATTCATCTTTTTTTAATTCCTGTTTTGAGAATGAAATAATAAAAAAAGCAGAGCAGAGAATTAAGTAATATTGTATGTTTAAATGTACACTACGATTAATCTTTCAAAGGCATTCTCGAGGAGATTAAAAGTATATGAATTTTGTTTTCCAATCTCCAAAAATTAATCATTATAAAATTGTCTTTATTGTCACTGAAAGTCAACATACATGGTATTCCTATTCGGGGAAAATGTGTCAAATTATGTTATTGATCACAAAATTAAGAAAACAAAATAAATGAGTAGGTTGTTTTATATTCCTAGAATTTTAACAAACAAAATGATTAGCCACAAGTTGAAACAAGTCATGATGACTTAAAACAGTGGACTTTACCAAATAACTTTAAGTAATTAAGAATGTATACCACCAAAACCAAACCTGTAAGGAAAAATCATTGGTCAAAGAGAATGAACAATAATCAACTGACAGGATATTACTCTGTGTGCATTGTTTTTCTTGTTTTGTTTTAAAGAATGCTAGAAATTATCAAGGGCAAGTAAAGGTCTGCCAAAAAACTTTGATTACTTCTCCTTAGCATGCTTAAGTTACACTGTAAAAAAAAATTGCTGTAACTTTTTACAGTAAATTTCTGGCAACTCTGCTGCACAGTAAACAACAGCACATTATATGGTATTTTCCTGTATCTTGTTGGAATTTACAGTAACTTACTGTTGGAATTAGCTTAATTTAAGAGAAAATTGCAGCAGAGTTACCAGTAATTTACTGTAAAATGCTACAGTAACTTTTTACAGTTTACGTATAATATTAGTCAAATTGCCGAAACCAACCAACTCCAGACTTACAACACATCACAAAAGTGGTTTATATGCCCAGCTGACCAAATAAAAAGAGTAAAAGTGACCTGATTCCAGGTCATTTAGGGCCATGTCAAACATTTGATATTGACCGAATCGACCTGTAATTTGGTCAGTTTGACCCTTCATTATTTATTTTATTATTTTTTTTTTTTGCAGTAGAATACTGTGAGATTGACAATATTGAAGGCTCAAGAGAGAAAATAAAATAATAACTTGCCCAATGCACATGACCCGTCAAAATAATTTCCAATGGCAAAGATTTTGTTAGTTTGGTGATGGTGTAATAGATAAAATAAAATCTTTTGATTGAAGTTAAATTGATATTTGCTGGAAGATTTGTATGTATATCTTGCGAGGCAAATTGTAAAGTGCTTTGTTACCACAAAGGAAAGATACTAGACCAAATACTTGTACTCATTGAATAGAAATAATAATTAATGATTAATGCAACAAAGACGTCACTGCCAATAAATGCTGGTAAGTCTGTTTTGTTTCAGTTCATTACCAGACAGCTAGATTCACATGACCTGGTCATATGATGCTCTCCTATTAACAGTGGCCTTGACTTTAGATTGTTCAAAACACTTGATGAAATTGAAAATATTATATTGTTTTAGGTTGACTAGTCTTGCCTCCATGAACATGTGTTTTATTGTTGACATTGTAGCAGACAATATTTTGCATTGTGTCTGTCCATCTTAATTCTACCGATATTGTCTTCTATGTGTAGACGTGTTGTGGTCTAGTGGAACTCAGCCTTTGTGATGTTGGAGGTCGGTCCCAGACGTAAATTAGTATATCTGATTGATTGATACATGTCTGTCAAAACCCGGTCAACCAATCTCAAGTTCTTTGATGAGACACACATTTTCTTTTGCCACACTCAATCCAGGTGAGGTAAATGGTAGGTAGATATATTCTTGAAAGCATCTCACCTTGGTATATAGCTAAATACAAGCTATTAGATCCAACCTTTAGACTGTCTTGTCTAATCCATTTATTCAATTCGTCAGAACATTATAAAGTGCCAATTTCTAAAATTTTGAAGTAATAATTGTGTTTCTATAATAGATGAGTGTAAGTGTATGTCTCTGGCTGAATTCAGAATACTGATGAGACTAAGGGTGGTATCTCACTTCGCGGAGACATTTCCGCGACAGAAAAAAAGTACTAGACATGTCTCCGATATCGCGGAGATTTTTCCGAGACGTCTGTGCGACGTCTCCGCATCAATTTATGAAAAAAAGTCCATCTTCAACATTCAGGAGACGTCTCCGCGAAGTGAGATACCACCCTTAGGCCTATCGTTCTAAATGTAAACTGCAATGAAATATGTTGCATGAAATTCAATAAGATGCAAATAAATGCAAAAAAAAAAAAAAAAACTCCAGAAGAAAAAAATAACAAAAATAGACACAAGTGATTTCTGTGATTTAAGTCATTGTTGTAGTTAGCATTCTGGTCAGATATATATATATATATATATTGTAAATATATTAAATGGCTTTTATCAAATTAAATGAAATCAATAGTGATATATCTGTTACAGATTGCTCCCTTGTGAATATATATTTTATAAAAGAAACATCTGGTTTATATGTATATTCATGAGCATAATAGACTTGTTTTTCTCATGTTGTTTATTCAACCATGTAAATACTGAATGTGATTGATCAAAAGGTCATTAAGGCTAATTACATTGTATTGTCTGACTCTGAGATGCATTTATTTGCATAGCTGTTATCATGTATTTGCTAGTATACTAAACCAAGGATGAAAGGGTTGATCCTAAGATAAAACAAAAGGATTCAGTAATTGTTTCTTACCATTTGAGTCTTTCATAAGAATCTTAAAACATGGCAAACAGGTTCATGTGTTCCTATATTTTGTAGATTTTGTAGGTCTTATTCATTAAATATAATGTATTTTATCTTTGCAATGCTAGAAAAATGACATAGTCTAGTGGTCTTATCACTTGATTAGAGATGCAAAGACCGTGAGTTTGATTCTCGGCACCGGCACCTATGTCGATGGGTAAGGCATTTTATCTGCATTTGCTTCACTCCACCCATGGGTAAATGGGTACCTGGGAGGATAAATTCCATATAGCGCCTGTAAATTGCATGGCAGCTGGAATTCGATTCAATGAAAAGGGAAATATACTGTAAAGTGCTTTGAGCCTTACGAGAAAAGTGCATTATGAATATTTTTATCATTAGTACTATTAGTATTACTATTATTATGTTTTTATTCAGAAAGTGTTAAATAATTAAAATGTAATCTTCAATATTGACCAATAGACAACACAAACCTATGTAACCTCTGTAAAGGAGATAATTCATTTGTCAACAGGTTAATAGATAAAGTGTTCATACACGTTCTCATGATGATGTAATTATTAATTGTTATCCAGTCTTTGGTGCTTTCAAAGAAAAATGCTTACCTGGCATTTTTAAAATCTTGAGTTTTTGAAAAAAGACTCAAGGGTTAATGAAAACTACTCTGAATATTTTGCACAACAATGAATGACAATTGTTAATCCAATTTAAAATGCATGGTCAATGAGAGGAGAAAGCATATAACAAAGCTATTATAAAGTTGTAATTCTCAATTGTATGTGGTTTTATACTAGTGTGTGTTTTATATGGTTTGTATATCATGCTAAAATTTCATGGGATATTGTTTACACACAAAATTGTATTTTCTTAATTTGTATTCATAGTTGCAGGTGAAATTTGATATAAATGTTTAGAGGTGAAAGCACATGATTCTGTAATAATAAAAAATTATCGCGACATGATAATGAAGATTTGTATTTATCTATATCTATTTTTATGTACATTTATGAGAGTGAGGTTTATGCATGATTAAGAGAGTCGTGGAAAAGGGGAGTGGCAGGGGGAAAAGGGAGATAAGAATATTTTTTTTTAAAGTAGAAATCTATGAATTGTTTAGTGAAGGGGTAATGGCAAAAGACTTATTTGTTTATCCTGCTGGCCTGATTTATATATGAACTTATGATTGTTTGCATCTACATGTACTAAGGCTTTTATAGTTGTTTGAACAGTGCATATCACGACATGTCTTGATATTTGAATCATTGATTCAATATTTTCAGGAAAGAAAATAGAAAGGGAGTAAGAGAGATTATAACATGTCTCAAATTACACTATATATCACTTGACGTATCACATATTAAACAATGGCGTAATGAAGCTAAGAAATGATATTATGCATCCTCCCCATCTCTCTCTCTCTCTCTCTCTCTCTCTCTCTCTCTCTCTCTCTCTCTCTCACTATCTATTATCTCAAGAGAGATACCTGTTAGCATGGTTGAAAACAAGTCCAATATCGTCTATTAATAGCACCACCACGCTTCCCTGCCATGCCGTTGTATCATGATCACAGTAGGAGACAACAAGCTACTTATACCTCGTTTACACTGTGACTCGGGTCGCGGGTTCGACACGGCAATCGTGCTCGACATGGCAATTTTGTGCCATGTAAACGGGATCAGTGTGATCCGCGACCCGGGTTCGACACGCCTTTTTTGCTCCGCCAAAATCGTAGGTTTCGATCCAGGAGGCGGGTCGACAGGCAATTTGTATGTGTGTAAACAGAAAGCGTGTCGAAGTCGATGACCTTGAGGTCAGATATGGAATTTGGCTATAAATCGCAACACACATTAATGACGTCCCTACTTCCGGTCATGATCTGGGAGCCGTGTATAACTCGCCTTTTTTGTTGTGTATAAACACGATTACAGGTTCACTTCTTTGCAGTGTCGAACCCTTCCGTGATTCGACACGAGAGCCGAGTCTCAATGTAATGCGGTACTAGTTTAACACCTCTCGCGACGCATCGATTGAAGGAAGAGAGACAAGCCAGGAGATGGATGGATCGCATCAGGGGGTGAGATGGAAATACCAATTTCCCTCTCTTCACGCCTCTCTTGGAGTGATATATCTTGTCACTGTTTGAGAGTCGTGTTACTCTATTTTTCTCTCACTTGCAGATCTTTTTTTTATTTCATCTCTCTTTATTATTTTTTTCTCTTCTCCCGTTTCTCTCATTGTCACCTTCCTTTGTCTTCTTGTTCATGTTCTTTCTTATTTGCATCTAAATATTTTGTCCTCTTTTTCTTTATCAGGGGTGTAAGAGTTCAGCTGTAATTTTTGTATCCTTGTTATTTTCTTTCCGGTTTAATCAGTTACAAAAGTTAAGAGCTTTTTCAATTTCAGATTTTATCAGCTGTTTTTCAATTTTGAATTATTTGTGGTCACTCACACTCTGCTTTCTAGTAAAATTTATCTCACCACCCTCTCTCTCTCTCTCTCTCTCTCTCTTTCGCTTTCTCTATCCCTCTCTCTGTGTCCTCTATCTAATCCTACCTCCTCCTGGCCATACACTCTAGCTATATTCTCCATCCTACTCACAAAAACACTCATTCGCCATCTTCTCTGTCTGTTTTTATCTTGTTGCTTCTCTTTCTTCTTCTTCTTCTTCTTTTCTTCTTCTTCTTTTTTCTTCTTCTTCTTTCTTCTTCTATCTTACTTCTTCTTCTTCTTCTTCTTCTTCTTCTTCTTCTCTCTTTCTTTCTCTTTCTCTCTGTTATGTATCTAAACCCTATCTCCTCCTAGCTGACTCTCTATCCTCTATCCTCCATCTTGCTCTCCATCCTACAGCAGAAAAACACTCCACCATGTCCTCCAGATGAACCCTACCATCAGACTACACATATCACATTAGGATTAATAGTCTATCTGCACAGACCCCTTAAGAGATTAACACTAAAACAAACATTATCATCCCCTGTAATCCACAGCTCCTTTTTTGTGTAAAACATAAAATAAAACTTATTTTATTTCATACTTATCAAGCATGAAATACATAAAAATTAGTAAAGTTATTTACAATGAAAAGCAACAAAAAGGATGGAAGATTTTTGTTAAGATTTGTTTATTGTAAATTGCAATATAAAACTAAGCATCAAAATTCTTTCATATCCTCTGGTAGACATGCCTTCTATAATATCAATTAAATTTTGGTTTTATGGATACATTGATACCATGATATTCTGCTCATTGTTGTGACATAAATCAAATAAAGTCAATGTGCACAGACTACAATGCCTTGTTTTTCCACATGTGACATAGCGTGTATGTCGTAACGCATCAGAGTCACTGTGCATCTCCCAAATTCATTGCATCTGAATATTGACAACATTCATTAATGTAGTTCATCGTCTGTGTCAAGAAGATGAGAAGTGCATGCTCTTTAGCCAAAGTACAAATTAGTTGAAAATAAATTAGTTGAAATTGTTAAAAGAAAATGTAGTAATAGTCAAAGAAGAAATAGTATCTTTGGTAGATGTAGAAATAGTGGGATTTTAAAGTAGAAGAGTTGACAGTTGTGTCTGTAGAAATAGTGGTGGGTAATTGTAAAAGTAATAGTAGACTTAGAACTGGTTGTATTAGAGGTGATTGTTGGATGTGGAATCGATGGTGATAGTTGTAGTTGTAGTGTACTGTGTCTAATTCATCATGTACCAAGCCCGGGGGGGGTCACTCACCATATGATGTGTTACGCATGCGTGTCCCCAAAAAGCGTCGAAAAGGGTCTGTTTTCAGCCTTTCGACGGCGTCGACGCTTTCCTTAAAATAGGGGTGTTTTTTCATTTCAGTCGCCATTTTCATAAAAATAGGGTGTTTTCAGCAAAATTGCTGTTTTAGGTGAAATTTTGTCGGTGTTTACGCCATTTAGGGGTGTTTCAGCGAAAATTGCTTTTTGGGGCAAAATTTCACGGTGTTTACGCCATTTAGGGGTGTTTTTCCAGTCTGACGTCGAAAAGGGTGCAAATTGACTTCATGCAATGAGACGTTTAGGGTCCATTTCCAGGGTGCGGGGACACGCATGGGTAGCACTTTTTTCTTTGAGTGACCCCCCCCCGGGGTACCAAGTTTAGGCAGAAGGATCCCATTGCTTCCTCAACATATACATTCATTGAGGTAAGACTTCTTGATTCCACAATAAATTACGAAAGGTTACTCGTACTACGGATATGCATAGAACCTTTTTTTTTTCTCTCACCCCAAGCCCTCCATCACATTACAGGTATAGGGCAAGTCCACGCTATTTGTTCCCGAGATGGTGATTTTTCGACTTTTTGACCATTTTGTGTCATAGTTGTCAGTGGGTTTGTAAAGGTATGCATAATGTGTCATATATCACCATAAAGGGTATGAAATGAACTTAATGCAAATGAGGTCAAAAGTCATTTCAACGGTCATATTGACGTTCCACAAGGCTCATTTAATATTTCATGAAAAAAATATAAAATGCATTAAAAATGATATTTTCAACCATTTTTTAAAAAAGAGATTCTGTCATAAGTACAAAAAAAAAGTATGGTCTTTTCTGTTTTTTATTTCTTGGCCACTCTGGTGAAAATATCACGCAACCTAAGCACAAGCTTTCCATATTTTTAGACTTAAATATTTCAGGTCTCAGAAATAGTTCTCACAAAAGTTACTAGCTGGATAGTAAAATCATACATTTTTAATTACCCACCCTCCCACCTTTTGAAAATTAAACAAAATAAGTTTTTCTTACATTTGTGTATTGTATTATGTTCTTTGTTTTATCAAGAGGGATTTTTTTAAAAAAGATGTTGCTACGCCTTGGCTACTCCAATTGTTTTAAGTAAAATTATTACAGGATAATGTTCCCGTGTGTTACTGTCCCGTTTGTTAACCTGAACATAGTTTTAGAAAACTTGACCTTTGCCAGAAAACTCGAAGTTGTATTAACGTTTGAAATATGTCCTTACATGTTTATTACAATCGATGTTTAAGAGGAATTGACCTGGCAAATTTAGATCTTACTTTTTTAAATTCAGAGTGAAATGTGACAAAGTCAAAATTTGAAAACACAATTTTTTGCGTCCCGTTTGTTACTGACGAATAAATGTCATAATTAATTATGAATTTAAAGTTATTACAAACTAGTTTTTTTATGTTTTTGTTGGAACATTCTTAGCTTCCTTCAGGAATTTACCAAAGGATTGAGATTGTAGATTTTCAAACAGCCCTATTTTGGCTCTGGAATGTCCCGTTTGTTACGCGCAAAAAGCTTGGACTTGCCTATAAACATGGATCATTTGACAGAATATGAGCCATCTATTCATAAAATAAAATATTAACAGCACATAAGTTACATTACTGTTAAGTAGATGTGGGAGTAGTATACACGTATAAACAGTAGTTAGATGTAGAAGTAGGGAATATCATCTATATCATTGTTCCGTATATTTGAGCACTAGTTAGATGTTAGAAGTAATTATACATGGTAAAGCAGTAGTAGATGTAGAAGTAGTTTACATTGTATAAGCAGTAGTAGATTGTAGAAGTAATATTACACATATAATCTTGGTAGATGTAGAAGTAATTATTACATTGTTATAAGCAGTAGTAAGATGAGAAGTATTATTGTATTAGCTAGTAGTAGATGTAGAAGTATATTACATATTTAAGCAGTAAGTAGATTGTAGAAGTAATATACATTGTTATAAGCAGTAGTAAGAGTAGAAGTATGTATTACATATTATAAGCACTAGAGATGTAGAAGTAGTACTGACATTGTATAGCATTAGTAGATGTAGAGTAATATTACATCTTGTGTAAGCAGTAGTAGATTTGTTAAGATGTAGAAAGTAGGAATATATTGTATAAGCCAGTAGTAGATGTAAGAAGTAGTATTACATTGATAAGCGTAGAGGATTTAGAAGTAGTTTACATATTTAAGCAGCAGTAGAGATAGAAGTAGGACCTATATTTATATATGCAGCACTAGTAGTGTAGAAAGTTAATTAGTAGATGTACGATGTATATTACATATTTAACAGTAGTAGAGAAAAGAAGTTAGTGTACATTGGTATAAGCACTAGTAGAATGGTGAAGTAGTACAGTAGTAGACGTAGAAAGTACATATTACTCTGGTATAAGCAGTAGTTAGATT
>CALNVZ010003433.1:50318475-50388730 GCA_940671915.1 Paracentrotus lividus | reverse complement strand
ATGGAGACGATCTTGGGGAATGAAGATATGAAAGATAGTTCTTGAACACCTGTGAGCACTTTTTTAAAACGGAGGCAATCATAACGAAACAAAAAAGGAGAGACGGCTGTAACAGAAGCTGTGATTTCTTTCGTCTTGTGAAGGAATTTGAGAGCAGAGATATGGAGGGAGGTTGGGTCACTTTGAAAAAAGACAGACGATGGGAGGGCATCAATGGTAATAGCGGATGAATAGATGCGCAGGATTCTTGAGATAAGAAGACGTGAGAGAGAGCAGAGAGAGAGATGGAGAGAGATGAAGAGAGGTGCAGGAGAAGGGAGAAGAGAACGTCTTGGTCTTGGAGAAGACATGAGGGAGGTGGTCCCAAAGGGAGATGAACTAGGAAATCAAATGTAGCTCCGAGGATAGAAAAAATAGTGAGGAGGCGAGAGAGAGAAGAGAGAGAGTGATTAGAGAGTAATTATACAAACAAAAAAAAAAAAAAAGATGAGTCACAAAAGATACCAAAGACAGAGGGCGGAGATACAGAAAGGAGGGAGGGGGATTAAAGAAAGAAGAAAGAGGCTTGATCACTTGTAACAGAAAATTAAATGATTGCAAGGCTCAAGCGAGATCGGAAAGGATTACTGAGATTTACGATAATACTAATTCAAGAATACAGAGAGAGGAGACAGAGAAGACGAGAGAGAAATGAGAGAGACGAGAGGAAGGATAAGAGAGGACGTACGAGAGAGAGAGAATAGAGCATAGATGTACTTGGAGAAAAGACAAAGTGGAAGGGGTAAGGGCACAGTTGAATAGCATGACAAGAAGGACGGTAAGTGAGACAGAGATGAAAAGGAGAGCAGTGTGTAGAAGATAGACAGAAGAAAGAAGAGGTAAACAGATGGAAAGAAGGATAGATAGAGAGACGGAGTGTCGGAGCACAGATTTTTTATTGACCGTGCGTGTTATTGAATTACGGGATGGATTAGGCTTCGAGGCGTCAACACGCACTGAACAATTGATCATATCTAGCTGACCATGGATGAATATCATTCAGCAAAGTCTTATTGATTCCCACAGGAAGGTTTTAAATTAGGTTCAACAATTCTTGGCAATAACCAGTAAAGTAATATAATAATGTCATATGTTATAGATCCATGATCCTGGAAAACATAATTGCTCCAAAGACTTGGTGACTTGTATTCGCTATATCACGCCATTCGTTAACTGAATCTTATTTTCTGAAACTCTATGATCAAAATGTTTGAAATGCAATGTAAAAATGTATCAGGAACGTTTAAAAGTCAACATTATTTCAATAAATATCATACCTTTTGCTACGATCAGAAATCGATGAAATTTATCTCTGCTTGTTGATGGTTGAGATTCTAAGATCGTTGGTTATAGGCTAATTGCAGCAACAATTAGTTTAAGTAATAATCATTGCATATGTGTTGTATTTTCCCTCCGATTGCATTAATTACATATTTAATACAATTTACTCTGCCCCGTCCTCTTTCGGAGGGTGGTAGATTTTACATTTATTTAAATACATACATTTTGACATTCGATACACATTTCTTTATAACATTTCCAAGCCCTTTAAGATTGTTCAGATTTCTTTGACAATCTACGTCATTTTCTTTCATTCCGATTGATAACAAGATCCTACTAGATTGTCTTCTCACTCAAAGCACCTTAATTGAATAATATTCTTTTTCTAACGTTGAGAGGAAACGGAATGGTTATTTATTCTGATCTATATCTCGATCACTGTCCAATATTTGCACGAGTGTTTCTTTTTTTGGTAATAATACATTAATGTCACTATCAAATTAATAAGGACAAATTACATTCCTGGGAAATAAATAGGCTAAAAGATAAACTTCAAGTTCACCAACTGGTCAGAAGTTTAATGCGATGATGTTGAAACATCATACAATAAATTTCATGAATATTTTTGTGAACTCTTTTAATGAATGCATTCCTTTAGTACATGTAAGTCCAATAATAACGGAAACCACGAAATCCGTGGGTTACTAAAGCACTATTTAATCTATCAAAGGACCAAACTAATTTAATTACAAATATCGCTACTAATCCCAGTGACAAACCGTCATTAATTATGTCAAATATAAAAATATTTTAACAACTCCTTTACGGACATTGAAAAAAAAAAGAAGTGTTTTACTGTTCTAAATTTGAATCGGATTTGAACAATATAAAGAAACTTGGAAAAACAATAACGAATGTTCTGAATAGGGAAAAGCAAATCGAAATCCGCATGAGCCATGTGAAAATTAATAATACAATTGTCGACGATGATTTACAATTGCTAAAAATTTTAATTGATTACTTTCAAATATTGGCCGTATCTGCTTCCGCAATACCCCAAACCAATAATCACATGATTTCTTTTTTAAAGGATAAAAATCAAAATTTTTTATTTTATTTCCAACTGACGCTAAGTGAAATTACTAATATTTGTTAAAAAATTTAAATGTAAAAAAAAAAGTCCGGGAATGATGACATAAGTCAACGATTTACTAAAAAATATAAGTGTGATGAAATGGCTATACCTTAGAATATATTATAAACTTATCATTGCGTCAAGTGGTTGTGTCCCGAAAAATGAAAATTGGCGAAGGTAGTTCCTATCATATTTAAAAAGGTTGATCCATCAGACCTAACTAACTGAGGTAGACCCATTTATCTTTTATCGATCACTATCAAAATTCTAGAAAAGTAATTTATTGATCGCACAATGAAATTTCATAAGAGTTGATTATTTGTCAAATTCGCAATTTGGCTTTCGACAAAAACGGCTCTACAACACATATGCAATTTTAAGTTTTATTAAATCAATAGCAGTTGCTGTACCGATCACCTTCACACAGTTGGGATTTTTCTGACCTCTCCAAGGCCTTTGCACCATTAATCATGAAATTTTATTATGCCAAATTATCTCACTATGGAATTAGGGGAAAGGCCTTTGGAGTGGTTCAGAAGTTACCCTTACGGTAGAAACAGTTTGTTTCTGATTAATGATTCAATTTCCGATTACAAATGATATAACATGTGAGTACGCACAGGGGTCGCTACTTGGTCCTTTATTGTTTATTTGTACATCACATGATTTTCAAAATTCTTCCCAACTCTTATCATTTAATATTATTTGCTGACTGACACCAGCCGTTTTCTTTTCTCACAAAACTCCAGAATTCTTTTAAACCACAATTACACCTGAACTTGTAGAAAATATATGCTGGTATGGATTTGTGAATAACTTTCCTGAACGTCAAAAAAAAAACATGTGTATGATTTCAGCAATTCTGATTCCAGAGCTGTTATCACCCGGGGAAATGTAATTCTTTTAATATAATATAATTGATATAGTTGAATCAACGAAATTTCTTGGTTTAAATTATAGACAACAAACTCTCAGGAAACAACATTACCACAAATTTATGCAAATTATTGTCCAGAAATGTTGGTGTCATCAACAAAATTAAATGCTGTTTTCCCCCAATATCTTTTTAAATTGCAAATACACGTCATACTCCCCTATTTAGAACTATGGAATTTAGCTTGAGGGCAATCATCGAGACATGATCTGGATAGAACTTGTCTTATTTCAAAAACGTATAATCAGATTATTAATCATAAAGGATAGATTGGCTCCACACAAATCACTTCTTACTATTCTAACAATGTATTGAAACATTTACAGGGTTATATCATACTCCCGTCTTGGTAAGGTTCATGTAGTCAGTTAGATCGTGACGAAACGCCAACCGGTTATTAAATCTATTATCTCCAAAATGAACGAATTTCCGATTACACTTACCCATAACAAGACAATTATCCATCTTTTTCACATCCATTATTTAAGAACTTTATTTAAACAGAGAACTATCAATTACTGCTGGACCTCTGTTTTTTCAATTCTTCTTGACGGAGCTCATTTAAACACTTTCACCAACGCTTGATTTTTCCTTAATAACGTAAACTCAAATCTGCCAAATGTGATAATCTACAAGTACACTTTAAATGCGGAAGCTTCACAATCCGTTTATGTCTTGTTGTATAAAGTATTGTCCCGTTCCGTGTGGTATTGCTACTTTTGCTATCGTTCTATATTTATGTAATATTTTTATAAAATTTCATTAACTGATACAATGATTTAAGTTTGAGGAGCCTAGCTTAACTAAGCTATCCGCCCTTTTTTAGCGTTCCCCCACAAATAACAGCAATTAAGTTAATTGACTTGTTCTAAATTATACACTTCACCTGTTTCTGTTTACTTTGTAATTATGTTATGATGATTGAAATGTGTATCTTAATGCATTGCTATGCAAACACATTATATTTTGTCTACTGTACTGTGGGAAAATAAATAATAAAAAAAAAAAAAAAGACCTGTAACGTGTACAAGGTGTAAAAAACATAACTAGGTAAAAAAAAAAAACAATAAATAAATAAATAAATACGTTCATTCCCCAAAAATTTATTCATGATCCCTTCTTCATCTGAAACAAATAAAACTTTCAACTTCTCCACTCACACAATACAAAATCTTGGCAAGATATTCTTTTTGTATTTTGCAAACAAATATATTTTAGCCCTAGTGGGACGCCAGAGGTATACTCGTGTGCTCAGCACTCGTGTGCAAGTGCCTAGAAACAGAACAATCCAATATTAATACGTGTTTGTTATCTCTAGCATCGGCACGAGCGGACAGTCGAGAATCAAAACGGGAAGATAGGCGTATCCAGGACTTAGATAGGGGGGGGGGAATAAAACAAATTTTAAAAAGAGGAGCGCCAGATGGCAATTTTCTTGGTTATAGTGATGATTAACAGGTTTGCGTGACTCTCGAAATATAGAAGGTGCGCACTTTTGTGCCCCACAAAAGATCCGCCACGAAAAGCACAATCATTGTGCCCCCCCCCTCAATTTTCCTCCTTTTCGGGAAAGGAGCATTCAACTATTTGATGTAACAATGTTTTTTATTGTGTCCTTCCTATCTCAATATATACTGTTACAGTCTTCGCACCTTATTCTAAGAGAGGCTATAATTCAAGACAACAAACTCTGTTTATCTTTAGTAGATGTTGAAAAACATTGAAATTGTAAGCTAAAGAATTGGCCAATCAGCATATTATGTATGTTACTAGTGGAATGCTTTACAAAATCAATATATATTATAAGGATCCTGATCTTTGAGAAATAAACGTACATCATCCCGCATTATGGCCCTAGAAGGCTGGCTCTCACCGGTTCTATGACAAACTCACTAAGTATTGGCAAAGTTCACTAGAACTTGACACACAACAGATGCATCTGACGTGTAACGTGCATGCCTGTCAATTGTCAAAAAATAAATTATAATGCTTTCTGTGGTTTGCAGACTAAACGTAGACCGTGGCCTCTTGAAATTCTTTATTTCGTCCTTTTATTGACGCTCTTCCTTCTCTCTTCAATCTTACCATTTTCTTCTTTTAATTGCACGGATATTTTATTCTTCGTTACACTTATATCTTCTGCCTTTTCTATGTCTTCTCGCATTTTTTCTCGTCCAGATTATGTCTTAACCTTCATTTGAACGGGGAAGCTGAAAAGGCAGTGATTTAAACCCAACACTTCAGCCTGCATTACTTTTTCACCTATTCGTCTCGCTTCTTCTCTCTCTCTACTCTCTCCTCTCTCTCTCTCTCTCTCTCTCTCTCTCTCCTCTTCTACTCTCTCTTTCGTACTCCTCTTTAACATACTCTCTCATATCTCTATTTTTCCCCCTTAATAAACTGAATTTATAACCGTCTCCATGAATCTCAAATTTAATACACTTCAATCGCCTTATTAGTTCACGAGTTATTCTAACTGTAACTATATCTCTGCATTCACATTCTTCAATTAGAGGCCATCATACATTGGGCCTACGAGTCTGCGGTTCACAAAAAGAAAAAAACAAATAAAAGGGCAAAAAAACATTAAAAACACAATTTAACCCCCCCCCCTACCCACATCGAATCTCCCAATATTATGTCTCTACACCCCCCCCCCTCCCCTTCACACTTGCAAACGCGGAGAACGTTATATTTTTGGGGTGGGTTGAGAATGAATGTATACAATAGCCCGTGACATACTACATTTAGGTTCCACTCAACAACCATTTTCTTTTGATTATCTTCTATATTTATTCTGGTATTCAAAAAAAGTTAGAGTACTCTTATCTCGGGGTAAATCTAAGATAAGGCCTTTATATGCCAGGCCTCCAGAAAATGACACATGCCACTTATCAAAATTTATCCCAGTACACCGCTCCGACCTCATATAACACCTTATTGATTTTTTCACTTGCCCAATATTCAAATCATATCATCGCACAGTCATCAGCCGCGGATGGATTAAAACGCAATCTCCTCTCCCCCCCCCCCCTCATTTTCCTCCTTTTGGGGGAAAGGAGCATTAACTATTTGATGTAACAATGTTTTTTTATTGGTGTCCTTCCTATCTCAATATATACTGTACAGTCTTCGCACCTTATTCTAAGAGAGGCTATAATTCTAAGACACAAACTCTGTTATCTTTAGTAGATGTTGAAACATTAGAATTGTAAGCTAAAGAATTGGCAATCACATATTATGTATGTTATAGTGAATGCTTTCAAAATAATATGTATTATAAGGTCTGATCTTTGAGAAAACGTACATCATCCCATATGGCCTAGAGGTGGCTCTAGGCATGACAACCAGAGTTTGGCAAAGTTAGACTACACAACAGATGCATCTGACGGAACTGTGCTTAAATGTCAAAAAATAAAGTCTGTGGTTGCAGACTAACGAGACGGTGCCTCTTGAAATCTTATCTCGTCCTTTTATTGGACGTCTCCTTCTCTTATCTTCACCTATTCTTCTTTATTCAGGATATTTTATTCTTCGTTACCTATATTTCTGCCTTTTCTATGTCTTCTGTATTTGTTTTCGTCAATTGATGTTTAATCATTTGAAGGGGAAGCTGAAAGGAGTGATTTAACAAATTCAGCTGATTACTTTTTCCACCTATTCGTCTCGTTCTCTCTCTCTCTCTCTCTCTCTTTCTCTCTCTCTTTCGTTCTCTCTTTAATACTCTCTCATATCTATTTTTCCCCCTTAAAGACCGTTGACGGAGTAAATACAACCTTACATCGATTGAAAGCTAAGTAGGCGTATAACATAAATACCCTCCAAAATAAATTCAATTTTCATAACAGTATTCATAAAAAGGTGATCGAACCTCAACCAGGCCATCCCTCCCAAATACTCGAAAAGTTACCCCTAGTTTAATGGCGCGATTGATGACGTCAAAGAAGTTTAAGAGAATGCTACGGCCAGGCATGATTGGGTTTCGCCTTTAGAAAACACGTTTGTATTGCTATGTCAGAACAATAGATCCCACGTGTGCTAGAATTCTATTGTTATGAAATAAAAGGGCAAATGCATTCAGCATTTAGCATGTAGCATTCCGTTAACATTTTTTGACGTCATCAGCCGCGCCATTATAATAGGGGTACTTTTTCGAGTACTTGGGAGGGATGGCCTGGTTGAGGTTCGATCACATTTTTAATGAAATACTTTCTAAATGGAAGATAAAAATGCTTAAATTGGGAATTGTTGTATTATGAAGAAATATTAGCTTTTGTTTTATATTTAATTTGGGTTTTCATTTCTCGGTCCGGTCTCGGACTTTAATAAATGAATTGATAACCGTCTCCATGATCTCAATTAATACACTCAATCGCCTTATTAGTTCACCGAGTATTCTAATGTACTTTATTTATATCCTTGCATTCACATTTCAATTAGAGGCATTAATACTTTGGGCACGAGTGCGGTTGACAAAAAGAAATAAAAATAAAGGGAAAAAATTAAACACAATTTAACCCCCCCCCCCTCCCACATCGAATTCTCCAATATTATGTCTCTACACCCCCCCCCCCCCATTCACCTTGCAAACGCCGTGAAGAAGTTATATTTTGGGGGGGGGTGTCTGAGAAGTAGTTATACAATAGCTTGATACTAAATTATGGTCCCCTCCAGAAATCATTTCGTGATTTGTTTTAATATTTATTTGGTATTCAAAAAAGTAGAGTACTCTTATTCTGGGGTAATCTAAGATAATGGCTTATATGCAGCCTCCGAGATGAACATGCACTTATCAAAATTATCCCACTACCGCTCCGACTCATTAAACCTTATTGTTTTCACTTGCCCAATATTCAAATCATATGCATCGCAGTCATCAGCCCGGGATGGATAAAACGAGACGGATCGCATCCTCTCTAATGGTTGTCATTAATTTGAATAAATACCAAGCTGCGTTCTGAAGTGACCAATGTCCATGCTATATAATAACAAGTTCAAGTGACGTTCATTCGGTGGTCGATCGACTGTCAATAAAATGATTTCGATTCTGCATCGCGCTAAATATAACAGCGTACGTCTGAGTGAGGAGACGGTGGTTGTATATTCGGACATTAAAAAAAAGAGAGAAAAAAAAATATCAGTATAGGTCTTCTGTGTTTTTGTATGTCTGTCTCTTGCTTTTTTTTTTCTATAATATTTTGTATGTATTGACTTTAGAAAATCTGAAATCAATAAATTAAAATGATATGATGAAGGTCATAAGGTAATGATGATGATATGGTAAGTGTTTATGAAGATATAAAATGAACATGAAAACGAAAGTGATGATGATAATTACGATGATGATAACGATGATGGTTGATGATGGTGATGATGATGATAATGAAAGTAAAAACGAAAGTGATGATGATGATTACGATGATAATGCAGATGATAGTGAGGACGAAGGTAGAGAAGACAATTCTGATGAAGATTATGTTGATAGTATAACAGATGAAGATGATGATAATGACGATGTTGAAGATAAATGTGATGTTGGTGGTGATGATGATGATGATGATGATGATGATGATGATTTTAATTATTTGCAATAGGATGAAGAGATTTCATTCCCTTCTTCTACCTACCACCAAAATGTGCGACGGAACATTTTGTTATAATTTATTTCAGATTGTGAATGACCATAATAAAATAGAATGGCATAGAAATGAATAACAATAATAATAATAAACTCTTTTACGAGTATGTCCTCTATTATCTGTTTGTATCTATAGTATAAACAATGTATATATATATATATATATATATATATATATATATATATATATATATATATATATATATATATATATATATATATGAGTAAGACATTTTTTTAGATATTTATCAAAGGCTCATAATCTGAAACACATTTCCAGGAAATTGGCAAAGATTAAATTCGGTTCTAGATATATTTTAGTAATTCATGTCAATCTATACATTATTTTTAGATTTGTTTCAGGAAGTGATAACATCCCCACATGCTAATTACAGCAACTCGTTCAATTCATCCAGGGGCTGAAGATTAGCTAAAATTAAAACAAGTGTACCTCAAAAATGAGGAGGCTGGAAATGTAATTTATGTCAACTGATTGTCCTGTCTGCTATTTATATGTCGGTATAATCAGCATCATGGGGTACTAAAACAGATAAACAGCATATTTATTTTATGATGAAAGTCAAGATTAATCTATGTAATGCCATGATGGTATTGGGCTCTACCTAGACAAACCATTTCGGGTTTTTGTAGAGTCCTAAATTTCATTTGCATTTATTATTTCATTGCTCTGTTATTTATTATGTATTCGTCTATTATGTTTGTATATTGTGTGTTTATGCATGAAATTTGAATAAATTGAATTGAATTGAAAGAAACAAAAACACACAAAAAAGTTTTGTATAAAAAAGGATGGCATAGATTTGTTTTCATTCTGTATTAAAGGGGCATGAATTTGCCTCTCTACACACATCATTGTAACAGGAATAATCCATATAACCAGGGGAGGTCCCACCTTCCTGATATAGCATCAAACATATCAATACAATGTCAAAATCAATATATCACTAAATACGTGCACTTCTATACAAGGGCTCACTATCTATTGTTTTTCCTCCATATTAGTAGTTCTTAGAAATAAGATTGTTCACAAGGATACCCATTGCATGTTACGTGACATGAAACAATATTAAGAAAAACACCTTCACAGAAGAGTCCTTTGACATTCAATGATTACGTAACCACGATTTTGAAGAGTTCTATTGCTATACAGGCATCTAATTGTATTTAAAATATCAGTGCCTTTTTTCAACGAATTGCCTTCAGCACAAATACATGTTTTTATAACCTCCAGTATATAAATCAAATGATACTCTACATAATATATATATTTTTTGTAAGTTGCTGTTGTTATGTTTGCCGTATTATTTCTTTGTATATTTCATTTGCCTTTTCTCTTTTATGCATAACGTTATTAATAGTATTGTACCTATCAATTGTCTGTCTATAGAAATAGTTTATGTATAAAAAAAAAAAAAATGCTCCAAATTTTATTGTCCGAATCGAATATTCTTTTTGCCCTTGTCCCGTGGGCTTGGCAGCCGCTGAGCAGCGCCAGATGGACGTTGCTCTATCCCCCTCTTGTTGAACGCCAAACAGGGAAGCAACAACTACCATTTTTAACGTCTTTGGTATGACGCGGCCGGGGATCGAACCCACAACCTCCCGATTATGAGGCGGACGCTCTATCCACTGAGCCAACACATCGGTTTTAGGTATAGGCCTATAAAGAATTATGATCTATTTGTTAACCATTGTTTCACTTCCAATTAACTTCGTCATAGTTTCTTGTCCACTGCATGATGATATTGTCTGTCACCATACAGCGATACCAACATCATCATGATTCTTTCTTTCTTTCCTTTTTTTTTTTTTTTTCTTTTTTTTTTTGGGGGGGGGGGCAGCCCAAGAATGCAGACAAAAATTAAGATTAAATTAAAATCAAATCAATTATTTTATAACACATATTGACTCATTCATCATCAATCATAGAATATTAATATGACCGTCGTGGGTCGTAAATGCCTGCTTTCAAACCAACAGCTTTACAAGTGACTCACATAATATGATTGAAGAATAAATGAATAATTAAAATGAGTAAGCCCGAGCATGAAAGTAAAAGTGCTTGGAGTATTCAATAATTGATTTAGGTAAAAACTGCCTTTGGCTTAAATAAGTTTACTGTTAGAAATTAAATTAGAAAAATTATTATGAAATTGTGTTTTATGCACGATGTATTACTAATAAATTTATTTGGTTGATACCTTATTTATAGGATAGCGGCGTTGTCGGTTTGCAAACCAGGTCTGTATATTAATATTCACCATTTATCTCGTTATCATGTTTATAGTATCATGATTATGGAGACCAGAAAAAAGTAAAGAGAAGAAATGATAGAAGAATAAATAGATGAGAAGAAAAAGTGTTGTCAATAGAAGCAAAATATCATGCATACTTCTTGATGATGGTATCAAATAGCCTACTTACGTGAAGAGAACTCTCAAGATATCAATTTTGGTAAGGTGATGATGGTGATGATAATGATGATTTAATTTGATTTGATTTGATACAGTTTATTGAATATTAAAGATTAAAGCTATACCGTGTGCAATAAGTATTGTCACCCCCTACATCATGCTTGTATTAAATTTAGTTCTTAGGGGAGTAATGATTTCGCCTTTGAAACAAATATGCCGACTTAGCTGATGAAATTACCTTTTCTATGCTGTATAAACTTTGTGTGATGTGTATAAGTAGACCAATGCTGGTTTGAACGTTCATGCATGAATTTAGAGATTTCGAACCTCCTTGCGGACATTGAAAAATGGTGGACAATACAACAAGAGGAAAAAGGAAAGTACTGAGAGCGAAAGAAAATTAGCTAAAACTTGGAGAAAAGAAGGGAAACGAAAAAAGAGATACCAAGTCTGATTGGCAGGTCGAAAATATGGGTTTAACACTGTTGCAAGGTCCGGAGGGATGGGATGAAGTAAAAGCATTGATCAGTTAAACCATTTTTACTGGGTCATGCTTAGAAATTTTGGTGAGATCATTGGTCCAGCGTCATTGACCCCCCAGGGGGAAACCTTTTCCGTTAAATTGCTATGTTAGTTAATATTAATGTTAACTGATATATCATAAGTCAAAACATTGTATTTATACCAATAAAATTCCGTCAAATGATGATTTATACTGCATTTTTGTATATTCTATGTGAGGGGCGACAATACTTATTGCACGCGGTATATTAGCTGAAACATTTGAATTTACAAATTAGATATACATGAACATAAAAATAACAATTTTTTATAACTTCATAAAACGACCGTCATTCAACAATACATAAAAAAAGCATTTAAGTAAATTAGAACACAATGCAGAATTTTAGATAAATTACCAGATTTGTGAAGTGATGTACAAGATATATAATAACATATTGATTGAAATGATGATTCTGAAGATAATTATGGTTATGGTGATAATGGTGATGACGATGAAAATTCCATTTATTAATGTTCGGAGGCCAAGGATTATTGTTTTTATTTTTATTATTTCAAATTAGACATGCAAGGGACATTGCAAGTCGACTTTGAAGTCGCATATTATTTTTTTTTCTCTCAATCATGATGTGTGTGTAGGCGTGAGGCCATAGGAAAGAAATCGGTCAATTTTTCCTCTTACTACCCGAATATGACAAAATATTATTTTAATGACAGTAATTATTCTCTGGCGAGAGTTTAATATCCTGCAGGGAATAGAGATTCATTTCTCTGTGATAAAGTGAACAAGAATCACCAAATAAACCAAAAATAAAAGATAAGCAAATAGAAAAAATAATAATAGACTACCTAATAATAAAAAGTATAGAAAAAACACGGAGTAGGCTGCTAGTATACGATAAAAGCTTCGCACGTGTAAATGTCAATGTCATTGCCAACGATTGCATGCACAATATACATTTTACGCGGTTTCATTTTAATATATCTGTATGGGGGGAAAAGTTATTAAAATGATTTATCAGAGAGAAGAAATAGTGGAAATCTTGAGCCTGGCGGATTTTACAGGAACTGGATTTCTATGAATGTCAAAATATGTTAAATGAAATGTGAGGATTGATTGCACGAGGTTGGGTAATGAGGCGAACAGACAGACGATATTAACGGTTTTCATATTTTCTCATTTCGTTCGGGCTTAGGTAAAAAAATGTATAAAATTTGATTTGATTTGCAGAGCGATTGCAATTTTCATATTTTCCCTCGCTTGTCCGTCTGTCTGTTTTAATGGTAGTACAGACTCTTCACACATGATTATATTTTGTGAACTTGTATTACATGTCCTCCCATGAAAAGAATGTTGCCAGTGTGAGGATCTCCATAGCGTTAGTGATCACAACATTCAAATGCACATAACTTTCTTATTATTTATTCAATTGTTCTCCAACTTTCTTTAATCTGTTTCTTTGATTTTTTTTGTTTCGTACAATTCAACTGAATCCTAGGGTTTCATTCTCCTTTAACTCTTTGCATGCCACATTAATTTTAAGCAGAAAATAGAAGACTTTTCTCTTTAATTACTAAAAAATAGTATAACAATGTTTGCTTAGTATGAACTACAAGAAATTATGCGGCAGACCCGGTCCTAGCATTATCAGTGATTTTCAGATCTTTTAGCCCAGCCATTACAGAGAAAATGAATTATTACGATTGTATAGTTAATAAGTACAATTGTGACTATAGTCGAATTTGGCAGGCAGAGTTAAAACAGTGTAACAAACAATGCCAAGCATACAGCCGAACAGCAGTATCCTCTGCTGCTAGCTCAGCAGGCCGCTAGGGACGGGGACTATTCAACAGGAAATGGGTGTATGTTGTGCCATGTGGAAAAAGCACATGGTTTTATAAACCATCCGGGGTTGGTTTATAAAATTTGAGTATGAAATCATTGATATCTCGAAGGTAAAGCAAGCAATTAGCTTGCAATTTTGAAGAGATACCAGACTGACCTAAGTGTTTATAACTATGTTGGCAAAATAAGCTAAATCAAATAAAATGTGATTTGAATATCATTCAATGTTACTGCATCCCTTTAATATGATTACTGATTCAGTTATACCCTGTTAAAGAAGACTAAATACAAGTATTAAAATAATAGATAGATTTTTAAAAAAGAATGTCATTTTCTTCTCTTTTATTGACCTCATTTCTCGAAGTCTGGTTCAATAAACATGATAAAAGCAATTTGTTCTAAATAACAGCCTCCCACCATGCCCACAAACCACCGGACTCTGCTTATTCATGTGCATGCAAAAATAAAGCACGCATTTCGCTCTACCGCTGCCCTTTTCCCGAAAGTGTTCCAATTTTCAGGCTGCCATTTCGAGTACATTTCCTCATTTATCCCCATTTATAACCCAGACTGCATATTCCATGCACAATTTTACATCTATCGGAAAAAACATGTATTTTTCTTGACATGTTAGTATTCTAGATTGGATGACTTTAATAAATGAAGGTCATGTATGATAAATGACACGAGGCAACTTTACAAATCAGTTGCTTTGTTTTGCTTTGTTTGTCAGCAAGAGGAAGAAATCTGCGGAAAATTCGGGATTTTTAATGTATTGAGCAGATTTAGTGGTGCCTGAAATTTCGATGAAAACACAATTATGAACAGGCAAAACTGGCAAAATAAACGCCTATAATATTTTATTATGAATTTCATGTTCTTAACAGGCATTTGGCTTGTTTTTGCCTGCATGTCAATATAGACCTATATTTGCCCCACAAACTATCATGATTATTACAATTCCAAACTATTTGTTGTATATAACATTAATATTACATATTATTTTTGTAATCCTTATCATTTTTTTTTTAGAAGATCCATATCAACGATTTCCGATAAGAAATACTGAGGTAAATACAGAGTCACACCCTTTTTTCATGCCACCCCCCCCCCTGCAATGCACACCATACCACCCCTCCACTCTCCCCATCAAATACCCTAGTATGAGCCTTTGGGCACAGACAATATATGGCAAAACATTCATCGAATTACCCTAAAAGCATTTGAAGGAAATTGAAGAAAATGGCATTTACGAAGAAGTCCAATTAAGATGCTGAAAATTATGGCACACCGTTTGACAATGTGGGCTGTGTATAGAATGCAAGGAAAATGTAGAATTTGATCTCTCAATTCAAATTTTGATGATGTATATTGTTAGATCTGGTGAACTTTATTTTCTTGTTTGATATGGAACTCGATTGGAGAAAATTTGGGGATCAGATGAGTAAGATATGGCATTTGACTTTTCCTGGAATTAGAGCTGCATGTCTCTATCCTCCCTCTAAACATGCTAAATCTATATCGTAGCATATCCACCCCTCCCCATCCACCCCTCTCTTCTCTCCGATCCCATTTCATTCACCCGTTTTCAAATTGAACTTAAATCCCAAAATGGATCGCTGTATATTTTTAATGTCAGTAGTACTTAACTCCCATCTCTTCCATGTGACGTATACATTGTGACGTATAATTGCTCAGAACCATTATAAACGATGAGAGATTTATAACTCATTTTGACCAATTTTGCTGGTTCTGAAATTTGATGACTATCATTTCAGACTGATAGTTTAATTCAGTTGTTGTGAATTCAGTTAAGAATGTTGTCTTTTTAGCGTTGTAAATGCCTAAATCGGATCAGTCCTTCAAAGTGAAAGTAAAAAACTTTCGAAAGTGAACCAGGAAATATTTTGATATTTCCTCGTTTGCGTTTATAGAGTAAAGTTAAGTAAATGGCCCCTTATTTATTTCTCTCTGTCTCGCTCTCTCTTACGTCCTCCAAATTCGTACATGTAATTCACTGCATATTAAAATGAAATGAGTATAATATTACACATAATACATGTATAGTCTTCTCAAACATGTACGTCAGTACTGCTCTCATGAACCTTTTATACTTTGTTTTTATTATCTAAAATGTATCATGCATAAATTAAAAACTTGCCACCTACCAGTTTCTACCTCCCCCGCCTCTCTTCCTTCTCTTTTTCATATTATTCACTTCAGTTTCATATAGTTTCTGACTCTCTCCCCTACCCCCCCCCCCTCTCTCTCTCTCTTCTCTCTCTCTTTTCCTTCTCTTCTTTTCTCTCTGGTAACAGTTATAAAAACTCTATTTATTTTCAAACTGTATCAGGACAACTACCCCTGGACAATAGTACCCGAGAAACATACAGTACACCCCCCCCACCACCCGAATTAGGGTTAAGTATTATGGTTAGGGTAGATTTCTGGTGGGGTAGTTTGTCCTGGGGTAATTGTCCAGAGGTAGTTGTCCTAAAACAATTTTTCTTCTGAATCTCTCTCTCTCTCTTTCTCATAATTATTCACTTCATATAGTTTATGTGTATGTGTGTGTCTCTCTCTCCTTTCCATAAGTTCATAACACCTCTCACAATATTATTCATTTCATATGGTTGTTTACCAGAACATCTGCCATCCTTTGTTTATGACCTTCATATTCAGCTATTAACTCCTTTTCACGCCTTCATTGAGGCGATAAAAAAATAGCTTTGTTATTCATCTCTAGATCTATCCAACCAGATGCTCAAAATATTTTTGTCAGGTTTCAATCAATCAATAAAACGTATTTGACTCAGCATAGCAAAAAATGAACAATACAATCTCAGCATTTAACATTGTTTTTCATATTTTAATTCATACAAGTACATGTTGTACACATTACATATAGGTTCCAGTACATAACACATTATATGGTGGAACAGTAATACATTTTTGTTGTTTTTTGTTTTTACAGATATTTATAATACATTCTGTACATGTACTGAAATATATATATATATTTATATTTTTGTTGAAAATATTCACAATATAAAGTAGACATAAACAAAATGGCAAGCACCTTCTCCCTCAATGCAATATACTGACCGAATGAATGAGAAATAGAAAACAATAATTGATTAATGGTAAATGCCCTATATGGGATTATTTCATTGGATAAAATGCTGTTTTATAGTTTGATTACGATTTAATTATTTGAATTTTTATATAAGATAGAGTAGACAAAGGATAAATAATAATCTTAAATGAGATTGTCTGTTGAGATACACTAATAGCAATAATAGCTCTCATAAGCTTATAGCTCAATACTGCACTACTACTGACATAAGGAAGCAAATGACAAAATGACATTCTCTGTAAACAGCAAAATGTGTCCCTAACTTACACCTAAACTCAATGTAATATCATAATGCTTTACCCAACATATCTCTAGACTGGATGATTGATAATGGATGAAATTTGGTCAGGAAAATGAGCATGCTCAATATTTTTGGAAACCTCAATAAATCAAATTAGGTTGACATGTGACTTACTCCATTTTGTCAAAGTAGAACAGAATAGAGGCCAACACGTGCTTCATTCTAAGTAACGTTTCCTTGTCAAAGTTCAGACTAAGTCGTTATAATTAGTACTTTTGACATGCACATCCTCCTATCACAACTAGGACATGCTTTCTCCAAAATAATAAATTATATTTTAAACTAGAGGATTTTGCCCTCTTGATAGTACTTTATTAATGGATAACCTTTATATTGAATTAGTAGAATACTATTCAATCTAAATTTATAACTAATTCTAGTGGTAGATGTTTGATTTTGGTATAATGTAGAGTCAACTATTATGGCAATCAATACAAATCATTGTTTGATTAGAAATAATGAAATACCAATTAACAATTATTAGGTGAAAATAATATAGACATTTTCAGACAACAAAAGCTTTAAATTAACAAGTCTCATGTTGGTCCTAGAAAAAGTATAGATTTAAACAACATAAACAAACTGCATTTAATGTGATTTCCAAGTACACAAAGCCTCTCCAAATTACACTGAAGTGCTGAAATAATTACAAAACACGAAAAAATGCCATCAACTTTCTTGCCTATTGTAATTACCTTGTTTATGTTTTATCTAATACTGTAGAAAACATAAGTGGGAAGCTTGAACATTTTAATACTGATATTTTTCATCTTTTTATGCCAGCAGTGTAGTTAAACAAAGTGACACACAAATCGCAATGTGATTTACATAGAATCAAGTAACTTGAGGAAACCTGTAAAAATAGGAACATATTACAAAGTAAAAGAGTTCAGAAATAGAGGAAAAGGAACAGGCAATTTTTATAAAGAGCCATATTCATTTCTGAAAAGTAAATGAGGCGTATTATGCGTATGAATGGATAAATCATAAAGGGCTATATAGACACAATTAGGATGCACCATGCGGTTTTAAAGGAAGAATGTACAGGAGTATTAGAGATATATACTTCTTCAAAATAAATAATGGCGGGTATATATTTCAGAGTGCAAGATCAATTAAGGATAGTAATAAAAATAATATAATAATAATAGTAATAATAATAATAATAATAATAATAACTGAAGCATAGATAATTGGCAATTGACAATCTGAATTGATACAGGCAGATGCTTGATAAATGATGTTGAGATATATAGTAATAATAGACATTCATTCATTTCATTGGCAGTCTCAGAGTATTATCACTCACACCTCACGTGAAAGAGGGATACAATATTACATCAAATCATATATCTACATTGCTTGAGTGCACCCATTCATATATTGCATCATGTCAATATAATTACAGACTGTAGTGAAAATGAGGCAGGTTGAAATACACAGACTTGCCATGTAACAAAATAAATAAAAAGAGAGAGATAGAGGGAAGGGAAAGAGATAGATGGAGAGGGGGAGAGAGAGAGAGAGAGAGAGAGAGAGAGAGAGAGAGAACGATACAGTCCACTCCTATTACAACAGAATGCTCTGGACCAATGTACATTGTACGTGTACAAAATATTGTCATATAGGCCTACTGAACATTTGGGTGCACAGACACATGTGCTCATGTTTGAAATTGGAACTGGGAGAGTCCCTCTATCCACGAAAATCCTATTTGTGCTCACTTAGATGGGAGTAGACTGTTCATGTATAGTGAGGATAGAGAGGAATAGAGGCCAGGGGAGGGGCATGAGATAGAATAGAGATACAAACAGACTAAGATGAAGAGAGATGAAAAAAGAGAGAGATGGCCGTCTAAGGATTGATTACTACCACACGAATGTACCTCACGTACATTAATAAATGTCTACTTCAATCAGATCTAGCTTGTGTCCGATGCCTTGTTGAAATGTTCAGAGGGAGAGGTGGTGAGATACAGCACCTGTTTTAATTTCACACTTCCATCTATCTCTCAGGCTCACATTATTATTACATCCACGGTTTACAGCTCATTCCTACTTCCAAGACACGCATGAGGTTTCGTGGAAACTGGGCCGCATCCTCAGGAGATAATGAAATATTCATTACACAGTTTCATGTTTGCTTGGTATGTTCTTCATAACATTCACTGACCTATTTTACACATTCTATTCCATTGAAGATCAATATGAGATTGGAAATAAAATGTAAACAAGACCATGTTCTCATGAATAGTAGGTGTTGATTTACCGGGACAGATGAGATGATGGAGTGAGAGTGTGAATAGAACTAAATAGAAATCTTCCACTCCAAGTATTTTAACAAACTAGACCTTAGTCAAACTCAATAATCAATCCAAAAACAGACAACCGCCATCTCTATCAAAAAATACATGTAACTTTTAACATTTGGCAAGATTTTGTGATTTTGTTCATTCATAGCGGAGCGAGATTATACAGTACAGCCTCCCTAAAGAAAACTTACTCTAGAAAAAGGAAACGGATTAGGAAGGTCAGTGAAAAGGGGGTCACAGACCCATTTTACACATATGGCACCTGTTCCATTTTCTCTCAATTAAGGAAAAAAAATCAGAATGAATTAAAGAAATCGGTGTACAGACCTCCTTTCATCTTCTTGAGGGAACTTTAACAGGAGCAGGTGGTTTTTAGAAGTCTTTTAGGAATGAAAGGAGCATATTGTGGGTTGCTTGAGACATTTGAAACCGTTCAAGGGACTGGGTCGTTAGACAGGTGAAATTAGGTTAACCCTTGGACTGTCAAATGCATCTTAAAAGCTTCAGAAAGCAATCAGATATCAATGTGGGAATGTGGGATAATACTGTTTAGAATTGAATAAAACATTTGTGGTCATATCCTACAATATTTATGGCATTACAATGAAGAATTGCACACATTTCTTTTCCAAAACGTGAAATTTTGTGCATGTTCTAAGTGAAGAGTTGATATTTAAAACAAAACAGCAATGAAATAAATGTGTGATCTTGGGCTATAGTAAGTGGTTGTAAAAGATTTATACTACAATGCCCATTAGAAGATTTTCTTGTCCATTCACGAACAAATGACATACATGCGCTTTCACGATGTGCAAACGATTCCGATTGTACAGGCATAGGGCACAGCATGCTAATGCATTCCAATAGAGAACCGCAGCCTATGAAAATATCTGACAGCTTCTATAGGGTGGGCACTTACTTTCTTATCTAATAACTATCGTGATTAAGTCTGATGACTATGCAGACTATGTGGATTATGGCTGTCCCACGCATTCAAATATGTGCGTGGTTCAGTGCACAATCACATCGAAAGTGACAGCTTTAGTTTTCAATCGTTGCATGATGTACATGTATTACTGAGAAGTTGTCCTTGAGCATTACAAACTCTTTGAGTTTCAAATGATTTTCAAAAGATCCCGACAAGGATTAAGAATTTAAATCGTCTGGCGTTAATCTGAGACTGTGATTATGATGTCATCAGGTTTTGAAAGGGACAGCATTCCAGCATTATAACATGTAGGTCTACCACGTGTAAGTGGGACACATGCCGATGGTATACATTGAGCCACTCACATGAACCTTTCATGGGAATCTCTGACTCTCAAAAGATGATTTCATACGCTGCAAGTATTCCCATCAATACTGACTCTCAATACTTGGGGCTGGCCAGTTTAATTTTCTTCATTCCTATTCAACCTTCCCTAAAAAAATTCAAGTGCATACAAGTGAGTTGTATTCATGATCAAAGCTTTCAATTTTGAGAGACAGAGGGGCTTTATCTCAATTCACATTTTTGAAAATATATATAATGACGTAATGCCCTTTTGCTTCTCATCACACATAATTGATGGACAGTTTTACAAATCAAACAGCTTCCGAGTGGCATGGAAGTACTCATTATTCCAAAAAAGATAGTAAAATCCTGATAATATGCAACGTATGCTCGGGCGTATGCTGTAATTGCAAGTTTAGCTATGTAGCCTACATGAAGGTACAAATACATAAACATGTGTGTCGGTAAATTAGTATGGAATTTATAAGTGCTCAGTAATGAGTGCTGCAACCAATTAGACCTCTTCACATTGGAATGTTTGGTGATAAATTATTAGGGTAGCCGATCACAGATAGCAATGGCATGGCAGTGTGTATTGCTCAATGCAAATGCGGATGCAGTGGGGTTGTACACCACATGGATTGCACCTACATGACAGTCCTCGAAAGGGTACATGTAGGCATGCACGGAGACATGTTCGGCAAATCAGGATACGTGTGGGAGAGACGGAGGCGGCTCAGGGCGAGAGGAAGGAAGAGAGAGAAAGAGAGATGAAGAGAGAGTGAGAGAGAGAGAGAGAGAAAGACGAAGGGAGAGAAAAGCAACCATGAAATGCTCGTAATCAGTGGAGGAAACTACATTCTGCGATCTCACGTTGGCCTAGGTTGCCGTCTAAATTCCCCATTTCCATCCTGTGGCACTTCCCTATGCGGTTAACCACAGACAGGAACATAGTAACATAAAACATCAGTTCACATTGCCAACAACCTGAGGTTAGGCACTATGCCAGTTGCAGCACCATAGAACACATGTTCCCACTGCACTGCCAACAACCAAAACCATCATTCCCATACCGCCTTCAAAGCTTTCACATAAAATTCAAACAAATTTAAAGTAAGACAAGCCAGTAATACAGCCTCCATGGTATCTTCCTCCTCCTCCTCATAATAGGAACTTGATATAAGATTACAATTCTAGAGGATTAGAATCACGAAGATGCAGAATTGAAGGTGCATCGGGGCTCGATATTGTAGGCACAGACTGGCAGTCTGGAAATAGAATTAAGCCCATCGTCGTGAGAGTTCGTCTTCATGATGAACGCTACATTATAGCATGTACGGTGCTTGAAATACGATGATTAGATGTGCATACACAAACATGCTCATGCATACAGGCTTTATGATCACTATTGGGAATATATTAATCCACCATTAAAATCATAGCCTATAGCGTACATGTAATAGCAGGCTGCACTCAAATAACATTGGCTTAGATCATGCATGAACTGATGAAAGATCAACTAGAAAGGCCAAAAGATCTTCAACATTTACCCTTAGACCTCCAAATACCATTGCTACAGAGATTACTACAATATGGTCTAACTTGGTAATGCAATGATGTAGAATATTACTGATGTAAAATAACATGCAGTGTATCTCGCAAGGGGGTGGGGAAAACAACATTCTTTCCATAAAGACATAATACTGCATTGCCCAAGCACAACTACAAAAGGAAAACCTTGTACTCTGTTCCAAACAGGATCATGTCAAAATACCCATTAAAAGTTTGAGACTTCGTGAGCGGAAATGATAAACCTCTAACCTCGTGCCAGCTTGGCGTCTAAATTTAGAGTTACTTTTACTTCAGCATCATGAACATTCATGTTGCAACTTCTAGTCCCTCTAGAGCCTGTTCGGTTGCCGGAATGGGGGAGGGGTGTTGAATGAACGAACAAACTTTGCTCAAAGTTTGTCTGGGAAAGTCATATTGCCATGCCACCGATGACCTCACTGGTACATCGTTCACACTGATATGAAGTTACGTTTTGATTGGAAGCCAGCGTGTTTGTATGCGTTTTCATCCTTTCAAGGAGGAGATTCCTGTGAGAAATAGCATCATAGCAAAATACAGATAAATGATGATTATCAATAAGGTCAGTAACTACCTTTAGAGTGTGTAGCTTCAGATTTTCCCAGGCTACAACGTAGGGCCTATGTGCACTCATTTATCTTAACTGTTTCATTGTGCAAATCATCAAAATTGGTGGTATTACTCAAGATTTCTGAATCAACAAATAATAAACCACAATTAATACCATCAACTTCGACAAAATAGACAATGGAGCAATTATGAAGAATTGCTGGTGCACATATACTATACAGTCTGAAGCTATGAAACAACATTCTCTTTCAGCAGGATGAATCTGGGGTTCTGACATGGCCGCAGGTTGGTCTACAGCCGCATATGTGCGAACAATCGAAGCACATGACTTATGTTTATGGAGTCGTGCCAAGATTTGAGTAGACAGGGAATTGCTCCAAATGAAACATTGCACATACGTGCCATCCGCTTGAGTTTTCTGATACATATCCCATCTGGACTATGAGAGGTCAGATGTAACAACCTTTTGCCTTTAGACATGGTCACAAATGTCTTTTGCTTAAGAGCTTCTACAGAGTTCCCTTCAAAAGGCTTCAATGCTCATTAGATTTATCACACATGGTAGGCCTATATGATTTTCTGCACTACAGCAGCAGTTACACGTACATTGTAGAGCAAAAGATTTATAAGCATTAAATTCTGTTCATACTTGCACATCGGATAAAGTCTTGGATAATACCTGAAAACAAATGACCTTGGAAATGTGTTCAATGTCATTGTTGAACATGTATCCACCCATGATCATTGCAGATATGAGATGCTACACAATGTACATGTATGAGAAGCCTTTCCAGCAAACAACACCGTAATTTCCCATGGTCTTTGTTTAGTTCCCAGCAAAAAGACCCGCCCCCCTGCCTGGCCGTTGGGAGAGGAGAGGGAGATATAACAATGCAGGCTTCACCGTGTGTGTACAAACCGTGTGCATATCAAAAGCATGCAGTGTTTCACGTACAGTAGCTTTGTTGTCATTCTTATGCACACTGAACTTGATATACATGTAGGTTACACACATATGACCAAATATGGCACAAAAATGAAATATAGGGATGAGTTATTATGCCAGCATGCCCCTTGATTCAACATGTTTACATTAAATCATAAAATCTGAAGTACACTACAGTACTATTGTAGCAAATAATCTGTATGTTTCCAGTATTTCATCACAACTGAATCCAACTGAATTTCATTGCCATTGAAGTAGAATGGGGGAGGGTGGGAAAATGTTAAATTTGTCTCTGCGGAACCTCGATGTCAAAGAAACAATTTATAGCATCCGCCAGATTGACTCATCGTAATATCTATGACCACAAATGCTTTCATATGAAATTTGGAAGATAAATTCAGCAAAGGAATTCAAAGTAGATATTTTGTCAAATGACCACAAATGCTTTAATGCAAAAACTGTGCTTTCATATGAAATTGGGAGGGCAATATCACAGGGATTTAAATTCTAAGGGAAAGTTTTTGTCAAATAAGTGAAAGAATTAAAGCACAAAAGCTGAACAACATATCCACATGTGTGAAGGTCTCATGCCGACTTATGTTGAGGAAGCGCTAAAAACCCTGTACAATGTTCATGTTAAAAACAGACAACTGACGTAAGAGATCAACATGATCTACGGTTGAGGGATATCTAATTTTAAAGTTCCCCTACAAGAAATCTCAGAACCGATCGTAGACACTAAAATAGCTTATCAAATTAGCCGTTTGACAGATAGTATGAAGAATTAACTATAAATAGCTGCTGGGAAGCAAAATATATGGGTTCATTTTCTAGAGCTTCAACAGACTTGACACACTCATTTGGGAATAGGAACTATCGGAGTGGAACTTAGCCATATAAAATCCAACAGTACTGTTCATTTCTTAAACTTTATAATTCATCAAATATCTGGAAGATACATGTGTAAGAGCACATAAAAATTATCTCTTAGATATTTTTTTTCCTACATGTGTACATGTACATTGTACTTGCCAATAAGTTGGTATAGTAATTTGAGTAAATATTTTTTTATTGTCTTCATGGGTAAATAGATTTCAAAAGGGAGTAAGAAATGTTTGACAATAATTCATTTATAGTGTTTAAATACACTTTTTCAAGGTACAATTTTTCATAAAATATTGATTAATATTAGCTATATGAAAAAGTTTGATTAATGAATCTATCCTGTTTTATAGATGATACATGCGGATAATTATAAACATAAGGCACCATCCTTATGGATAACCTTTCAAACACAAATAGAAAATTTTGGTCTCGTTCTTTTTCTCATATAAAAGTCAAGCGCTCAAATATCTTATAGTACTATTCTTTTTTTTTTTCAAATCTCCTTAAAATTTACACCCTCAAAAACTCCACACAACAGGGTTACTTAGATTATTTTAGGTTACCACAAGTAACCATTACTTACACTGCAATAATAATTCAGTGCGCGGGCTTAATTCGCGATTGTTTGCATATAAATAATACATAATACAAAAGAGGAATGAAACTTTTTCAATTGTAAACACAAACATGCACAATTAATAGCATACTGTGAAACATCAAAATGATACCTTTGACAACTGCATTGAATCTGTTGCTGCCAATCATAAATAAAAAATTGCAATTTTTGAATGCAGTACAAACAATTCTTTTTCAACAATACTTGGTGTAAAATCATAAACATAACATAACTTCACAGAAAGTGTTGACAAACATATTGAAAAAATAGCTTCTTAAAAAAAATGCTGTCAGCTGATGGCTGGAAAGTATAAAGAGAATGCCTTGATAAATCCACTACAAAAAAGATCCTCAGCTACGACAAACCTCTGGTGATCGCACAAAGTATTTTTGTCCTTGGATCGATTGTCCTACCGTCGGCTTCGGTTTGGATGAGTTCAACACTGTTGCACGTTTTCGGATCAGTTTACCTTTTTGAATGTGCGGTTGACTTCTGGAACGTTGTAGCGAAACTTGGCAGCGATCGAGCTGAGGCGATGGTGATCCCGCACTTAGAGTCCTACGATGTCCTTTCCACGGTGGTCGATGAGGTTGACTTTGATGCGTGATGGCGATGTCGTCCTTGCTTTCCATGAGGGAAGGCGTGACGTTGGAGAGTTCTGGCATGGCGGTCTCTCGTCGGCTCTCGTCTCTCAGAGCGTACAACCATTCTTCTCTCGTATCCCAGCACTCAGTGTTGAATTTGTACACTTGATTATTCTTTCCACTGAACACAATTTGAAAGCTGTATTCTCCGATGGGCGCGATCTTTCCTCCGTGGATGTTGCAGAAGCCTCGTGCTTTCTTGTTTGCTTTTTCTCCATACCACACCAGAAACGGACTGGAATCGTTAGTGTAGAGTACCATATGAACGCTCTTCGGCTTCTTTTTGTGCTTTCTCCAAGGTTCATGCACTGAGAGTTGCCCTTCCATCAGGACGCGACTCATTTGGCAGTTTGTGTACAAAGCATGAACGTCCACTTTGGGTCGCTGTGAAGACTCCGACCCTCGTTTCAACAAACGTCTCAAAAATTCTGAAGCCATGGCTGCAGCTTCACGTGATTAATCCTCAAAATCCTTGGAGAAGGTGGGAACCAGAAGTATTCACATCTAGAGATATGTGTAGCGATGTTTATCAGAGAACAAGTTGACAACCGATAAAACGTAGATGATGAAGTGGAATGAGTGAATGGGCCGTGGCGAAGAGTGTTAAGTAGGCACTCAATCGGTCTGACTTGATTGCTTGTCTAAACGTAAATAACTCTCCCAACCCAGCAGAAGTCTGGGAGTGTTTGGTGAGCCGCCCTGCAGAGAAAATTCAACATTTGTTGTGGTACTGGGTGTCCAGCAGCTACGGGGAGGGTTGGTGACGTCTTGCTAACGAGCCTCCGCCCAGGGAGGTTCAGAGGGAGAGGCACAGTTTGACCTGTCCCACATATACACCACAGCACAGCAGTCCGCCAGCCCAGAGTACACGGCCCAAGACACGGCTGTCACTGCATGGAAAAATACCCGGTAAACGCTCACCAGCTACTTAGTTATGTATTCAAGCCGTTAGCGAGGAGTTGCTCGTAGTAGCCCGTGCTTCCCTGCTCGTGTCAAAGCACACAATAATACAGCTACAGTATAGTACACTGTGGGGTGTGTGCATAGCCCTTGTGCCTGTCTGTACATACAGTGTGTGTGTGCTCATCGTTGAGGGGCAGTAGTAGTAGTAGTAGTCAGTGCAATCAGCCAATCAGTGAAGTATCCCTTCTTCTCTGTATAATATATAGTTGAGTGGCCTGTAGCAAGGAGAAACAGACAGAGAACAGGGAAATGGTAAAAATCCTGTGGGTTATTCCATTATGCATGCAGGGGTGTAGTGATATTGATTATAAAAGGGGGTGTGTTGACATAAATATTCAAAGCACTTTGGCATGTGGAGGGTAAAGTTGTTTATATTTATCGGTGGTGCCTGGTAAAAGTCAACAATAAACAAGGAAGAAGGAAGAAGCTACATTCTAGATAGTTTTCAATGAAAATAAAGTGGACAATTTTAGTGACAGAATTTCCAGACTATCTTATATAGATTTCATTTAAATAATTTACTATGAAAGATGTGGGGCTGTATATGGTGAAAGTTCCCCTTGATATGGATATTTGTTTTAATAATACAAATAGCAGGCAATATATCCTGTTATATTTTTCACAGCCACTATTCCCTTTTTCTTTAATCTGAGCCAGATAGGGGGCTGGAGTGAACATATTGTCTTGACAGTCGATGTCAAGAAAATTATTTTTAAAATGTATTTAGTCATAACTTTGTTGTAGGCCTAAAGTAAATTGCACAACCTGAAAAGCAGTTTGAAATAATGACCTTATGAACAACTTTTTTTTAAGGTTGGATGTTTCGGTGTTCTTTTTGTTATGCTTATTTTTATCAATTGGTGACCATGAAAGAATGTCATAAAATAATGTTACTGGTCTTTTGTTCTTACAAATAATAATTTTACATGGGAATTAGACAGGCCATTACTGAATGAAGATGTCTGAAAATTCAGGCAAAATAAATTTCACGAAAATTACGCATTGTGTGGAGGACGACCAAAAATGTATTTTCAAAGTGTTGTGCACATTGTATTACAGCAATGTAAAGCTAACAAATTGATAAACATTGTGTAGAGGAACATGTATACATGTCAATCATTCAGCATAACAACTTTTTACTGCAATGTGAACTTTTTCTATGTATGTTTGTAGTAATATTTATGAATTTGACAAATAAGCAAAGAGCATGACCCCAACTATTGCTGTTTTTGCAATTTAAAGCAATTCTCTTCCTCTCTTTAAAATTTAATCAGCTGGTATAATCTCTATCTTTATATTAGTTTACTTTGGCAAGAGGTACTATTCTCCTTGTACTTTAATCCACAGATTATGTGCGCCAAATTTGTTTGAAAGAGGGTAATTAAAGATTTTTAATGATGATGCATACACAGGTCAAGGACTAGTTTCAACAATTATCAAAAGAAAAGTACATATATGTTATAAACAAATATAATACATGTAGGCCGACATGAACTACGCGCAGATGGTAATTTATCAAAATTAATCAGTGGATTATACACCAATAAATAAATAAATAAAATAAAAGTAGGCAAGATGAGGAAATTATTTCAATTCAGCCAAATAAAAACTGACACACAATAATAAATATTGTCATTCTTCCCTATTGCACAAAAGTTATCATATCCCCCCTTCCCCTCTCATCAGTAGGCCTATATATCAACAAAAACCATCCATAAATACATTCCCAAACACTGTATCCCTAATTTAGTTCCATGAGACTCAGTTTTGGCTTCTCAAATTTGGTTTGTCAAAATGTAGGCAAAACTCAAGAACTGACCACCAGACCGAAGCACATTGACCAGGTACGTGTTTTTCAATAAATTGTCTGTAGTATTTTGGTGATGAGATGTTGGCTTGCAGCCAGCTTACAATGAATGCCCAACAGCCATCCAGCGAGACACAAAGACAATCGATAGCCAATCAATACTCTCCTTTGTTCTCTCTCCTTTCAGGTGATGCAGCAAACTAAGTGCTAAGACATGCATGCAGTCTATTATCTAACACCAGGAAACACAAGATGGATGGAGGAGAAGAAATCAATTATCAACAGCCTTGATGAAGCCATAGATCTCAGTTACACTGGATGAATACAAACACGATTCAAAACAGATTCAATCTCCAGGATATATAGAACTTATGCAGCTGTCATTTGTAAGACCCACGTCTTGACCCCCGGGAGTAGTCCGTCAAAGTTGCGTCAAAGTCCCCATAATCAGTGACTCACAGTACCGTCATGGACGTCAAAAGTCCGTCATAATACTGACTCGTATGTGCGTCTCAGTAAGTCACTTTACCAATTTGCGTCACTTGGTGTGTCAAATGAGACCGTCATGGTTTGGGTGATATATCGCTACGATCGTTGTTCATGGTCAGTCACTATGGTCAGTCACTATCACCAAAAGGTGCGTCAGAAATGTTCATTATGAGTGTGTCATTTGGTAAGTCACTTTCGTGAAATGGTGTGTCACTTTCTGTGACATAGGGTGCGTCATGGTATCTCAATGTATGACTCTCTTTGGTAAAGTGACGCACCTATCCCGGGGGTCAAGAAGTGGGTCTTACAAATGACAGCTGCATTATTAAGACAAAAACCAAGCTGTCACTGCGGTGATGATTGAAACTACTGATGATTACGGGTAGCCTTAACGACCTTACATGAACACCCAACGATGGGTTAACCAAAGGAACAACTCCTTGGTTTTAACCAAGGAGATGTAATATCTCCTTGGTTTTGACTAAACACAGAGTTACATACCGGTACCTTTAATAAAATGTACATGCCCGGAGAGTATGAAGAAGTGGAGGTTACTATCAATTCCCATAAATCTTGAAATGGCTATGACGTCGGCTTATGCTAAAGTGTAGCGTTGTGGCGCGGCACGGCGCGCTGAAAAATGGAAATAATCGACGAAAAAAAAATAAGGTGTCTTGAAAAGCGTCCTACAAAAAAGGAAAGATTCTGAATTGATTTTTGTGAAATTTTAGGAAATGAGCCCAAGTCATGGGCGGATTCAAGTTCTTCCAAGACAAAAAAATTTAGGAGCTGGCATTGTGTGAGTACAAAGGCCGGCCCCCTGATTCTGTGGACGCAGGACCAGGACCAGGACCAGGAATTTCATTGAAATTCGCATTAAACAATGTGAACGTGGACCGGGACCAGGAGTGGACCAGGACTAGCCCATCACGATTTCTGGTTGCTGGCATTATGTGAGTACTAAGGCCGGCCCCCTGATTCTGTGGACCAGGACCAGGACCAGGAATTTCATTGAAATTCGCAATTAAACCATGTGAACGTGGACCAGGACCAGGAGTGGACCAGGACTAGCCCATCGCGATTTCTGATTGCTGCCGATAGCCGTAAACAGCATCGACCAAACTTTTCATATGAATTTGTGACCCCGATTTCTTTCACCTAATTTGACGCTTTTAATCAGCCCGGGTATAGCTGTGCGCATACACAGAACGACTACGCGTACAATGTCCGGTCAGCTGTGCGGTTGAATCTGATTGGCCGGCCGGGATCACGATGGGTAGGCGACTGTTCTATTTAGAGCAAGGGGTGACACGGCGTTTGGCGCTTAGTGGGAGGGACACGTACGGCGATTTATTGAGACCGTTTATTTATTTTCAGCAGACATTGTTTCTTGTCATTTTCTGTCAAGGAAATCTCATCGCTACCTGACTGCGTGATTATTTACGAAAAATCAGTACAAATGTCGCCTCTTTTCTTCTTTTCTAATTCAATCTCGATACCGCAGTGATCCACAGAATTAGAAAACCCTTGATTTCCCCTGAGCAAGAATGGTACGACCCGTAGCCGCCTGGCTCGCTATAGCCAAGTTCCCCAATCAGACGTAGGCATCAATTGGTTTGATCTTTTGAGTAAAAAATGATGGTGCTTTTTTTTCATCCAATAAGAATAATTTATATATCAACATTTTCAGAATGAGCTGAATAACTTAAATCTTTTTCCGTTGGTGAAAAATAGCCCACTCCCGCAAGAAACTTACTGATAAAGCCGGAAGCATTCAGTCAAAAAAGTTCAATACCATAGAAACTTTGACAAAATTGATGAAATTCAAACAAAAAATGACGGTACGCTGAAAGAGCAAAAAATCATGATTTATATCACCATAAACGAAGAAGAGTACATTTTCTAATACTTTTTCCGTTGGTGAACTAGGCCCATCGGGTCAAAAGATATGGTTGAAACAAGAGGAAAATTGTACCGTTTTGCAGCTTTTTATAGCGGCGCGCAGTGTGTTAGAAGGGGTTGACGCTTAAGTGTTAGGGTAAAATCCATATGCATCGTTTTGGAACTATTAGTCACACAATTTTTGACACACACACACACATACACACACACACACACACACACACACACGCACAACACACACATGCACACTAACCCCACACAAGGGCTTATGCTAAAGTCTCGAGTCCGAAAATTGATAATCATTTCCAAAAATTTCACAAAAATCGATCCAGAATCTTTTCCTTTTTTCGTAGGACGCTTTGAAGACACCTTGTTTTTTTTTTGTCGATTATTTCCATTTTTAACGCGCCGCGCCGCGCCAACACGCAACACTTTAGCATAAGCCATGACGTCCACAGCATAATAATGAAATTATTTAGTCAAATTTTGGTTTACAATGTATCTTACCCAACCCCCCCCCCCCGCAAAAAAAAAGGAAAAAAAAAAGAAAGAAGAGTAACTCGAGCAAGAAGAAGGAGAAGGAGGAGGAGGAGGAGGAGATGGAGAAGGATAAGAGATGGAAGGATAAAGAGAAGAGAGAAAAGAACATGGAGAAGAAAAAAGAGATGAAGGAGAAGAAGATGCATGAGTGTCGTCAGTGAGACTTGGATACAAGTTGTTCCAGAAGAGTTTGCAACTTTACACTAAAGAGGACCCCCTGGGTTATCCATTGTGTCATGAGCTTCTTTTGTCTATCCCCGTGAAGGGGTAGGGGAGACCGGGGACAATTGTAACACTTTTTTCCAAATTTGGCTTATCAACTTTATTATAGCTAAATACTTGCTTAAAACTAAGTAAAACGAAATATGCATATCTTAGCTCGACATATTAATAGGTTTGGGTTAAGTAAAACTATTTATTTTGAAGCCATTATCATTTCAAAACAAGAGGTCCAGTGTTGCAATTGCCCCTGAACCCGGGGCAATTGTAACAGACAATTCTGCATTTGTTCCACCCTTTATATCACACTGACAAACTGGACAAAAGAACATCAAATGACCAAGCAAAACATTACATTATCTACAATTAAAGAGTTACATACATCTAGTTTATGGGTCAGTTTGGAATCAGTTTATTAGTGCCAGTTTGATTGGTTGTTGGCATACCATTTTGAGAAAACAACAGTTTTAGCTTAAAAAATTAAAAATCCAAGGAAGGAAGGATGACAACAAAATTTTTCCCACAGACCTTTTATTACAATGTATCAAATGGGCATTTGAACTACAATTACATGTAGGCGCCATAGAAAGATGATGCCTACCCACACACGTCTAACCAAGATCATCTTAAAGAAACATTCTCTCTATTTTAGCATTAATAACGATAAATATAGGCCCCTATATAAATTTTCTGAATTTTCAATTTTCTAAAGACACTTCTTCTCAGACAACAACTTGATTTTGGCCGTGTGTCATAAGTTCGCCGCCTTTTGCGTTACATGCCAATTTCACTACAAATTGCACTTTTTCACTTCAAAGACCTGTATCTCGAAAAGTATACACCCTAATATATCAAAACTATACATTTTCTGAAAGGAAATTCCTCAAGGAATCTAAATTTGCATTGAAAAATCAAACCAGGTGCAAGATAAAAAAGTTATTAGGAAAAAATTCAGGGAATTTAAATTTTTTTAATTTTTCATTGTTTTTATCGTCAAATCATCTATAATCACCAAAATATTAATAATATTATTATATTCTGGTAGAGAATAATAAGACCTTTCAAACAAGGTATAATTCATTATGGTTTACAATTTTAGAATAAAAAATGTAACGATCTGAAATTTAGCCCTGAAAATATAGCTTTTTTCAAATTCATGAGGGGGTTGGGTCCTGCCAAGTACTGTTGTACCATCAAACATATTGTTAAAGTGATATGATAGTATAAAGCAGTTTGAAAGCTTCAATTTGGTGTTAAATTCACAATCATAGGCCAATATTTGGCAGAGATATTGCAGTTTTCCCAACGGTACTATAATATCTCTAATTCCTAATGACTATGTACAGGAGGCATTGCCTTTTTAGGTCAAATAACAATTGTCCAGTCTTCCTGAGTACTATTTTAACATCAAACCTATTGTTCAGTGATTTCATGGTATAAAGCAGTTTATAAGCTTCAGTTTGGTACCACATTCACAGTCATATGCCAAAATTTGGCAGAGAAATTCAAGTTTTCTCCAAATCAACCACAAAATGTAAAATTTCCCATTGACTTTGAACAGGCGGCGCCGCTTCCAGCACCACCCCTACTGTCCCAAACTTAAATCATTGTAACTCCACCAGAATGTTACCTAGAACAATGAAACTTCACAGGGAGCTAGCACAGTAACAGCTTCAAAATGAGATCAAATTTGTTCCATAAACTTTCTTACTTTGGAAAATATTGACAAATTAATGCTGAAAAATAGCAAAAAGCGTAACAGCACCATCATATTTGGGTGGCGAGTTCATAACACACGACCTTTTATGCAATACCAGCAGATCAGTTCTAGATAACCATTACTATCGTTTGAAAAATATATGTGAACATGTCAAAATGTCCATGACCCCTTGATATAATTTTCATAAGAAAAGCTGGTAGTTTTAATTACATTTTCATGAGTTAAACCTAAAGATCAATACGATAGGTAGATAATTCTGTCAGGGTCACTAAGGTCTAGACAGGTACTTCGTCAGGACAGGTTGCACGCGATACATAAAGGTTGACACTGCCTTAAAAGTCATTGGCAAAAGGATTGGATGCAGAAGTGTTTAAAACTCTTAATTTGAGATCAATTATTATATTCATTATTTTTTTTTTCAATGTCTTGATATCAATAAAATATGAAAACATACGGTAATGGCTGAAAATTAGTATCTTGTAGGTTGTACATAATGTTGTGTGAAAATAGTGGCAATCCATGCTTAAATCTGATTGATCCTCTGATATTTTGGGAGTTTTGGTATTATTGTGCGGGGGCGGGCACATTTTCCAGCCCTCCCGATCAGAGAAAATATTCAATTGAACTCAAGTCGGTCAAGTTTCAGTAAAAAGACCAGTCCGACGTATTACTGGTTTGATATTGTACAGGATCATGCTCATGATTATTAATGGTTACATTGGCACTCCACCAAATTACCTGTGCCTACGTGTACATGTACAGTACATTTAGCTCTAATGATGTAATAAGATTAATCTATGGGAGCCATTGATCTAATCCTATTAGGACTCCAGAATAAACATAGCCAAATTTATTCTAGGATGTATCTAAACTGATTAAACGTCATGGTTAAAGGTTAACAAGGACTGACATTATTCACTTCCACATGGTTAAATCAAGGAGATATCTCCTTGGTTAAATAAACCTAAAACCTTGTTTCCATGTTTATCTGATTTTATTTTGTAAATTATTACAATGATCTAAATAATGTATATGGGAAAAACATGTAAATCTTACTACACATACACATGTACACTATACAGTGTATCTGCTAAGGTCAAATAAATATAATTGACATTGAAAAGGGTCAAGTAGCAAATTAGATTACTTCTTGACCATTTTCTATCATTTCACAGATAAATTACTAGTGTACATACATGTAAATTGAAAAAAAAAAGCAGCACTTCATATCACCCCATTCGCCTTGAACTACATGACCAGTCAATCATATTTGGTCATCCAAAATGAAACAATAACAACACTCCAATGAACACTCACGCTTGACTCACACACTTAATGAGTGCACTTACTTTGTAGCGAGATTACAAGGTTACTTCTGATATATAAATGACATACATTAGCCCTGGAGGAAAGTGCATGCATACAAGCATGGACACAAGCATGCCTTGATTAGGCAGGCAAATCGGGAGCGGAATTAGAGGCACATTTCCTTCCCGATAGTCCATCAAGGCATAAAGTTTGAGTGAGTCATTTGTCTGTAATGAATTGCTTGCGGGCTAGCGACGAGACAGTCATCACGGAGAAAGTAATAACAGACAAAACAAAACAAGACGGCCAAAAAAAGATGTCCATGTAACTGATACAATGTAATAGCAAGAACATGAGCCCCAGTCATATTTTGCATGTAATTTTCTTGTATCTAATGCTGAGAGCGAGCCAGATGGGTGTATGTACTTTCATACACCTTTGCATCTTATAACCTTCTAGCTCTATAAATCAAGAGGCATTAATGCCTGAATGCTTGTGCCTTTTGTGAAGACAGGTAATGTGATTTACAATTGCTTGATGCCCTGTGGTGAAACAGCATGACTTTCACATCAAAACAAAGCATGAAATGTGTAATCAGTCAATTTGAAGGGAGAGAAAGAGTCACAGGAGGCAATGTTTTAATCATGTCCATGATTTATTAATGGAAATAAATCTTTCTTTGAAAACATGAAATTCATGAAATCTGTCTTACCAACAGAGATCTGGAGACATGGCTTTGTTCTCTTGTGATCACAATATATATGTAGCCTAACTTCAATGTATCTTAACATTTTTTTTCTTTATAGGGAATATCAAAAATACATGCATCTTTTATCAAAGCTTCCAATCAAATTATGAAACACAGTATTAAAACTGAAATGTGAGGGGGAAAAAATTCTTTGAGATTCAATTTGAATATGACATGTGCTGTGTAAACATTGAAAAGATACAAAAGCTAAAGTCAGCAAAGACTACTCTCATACAATGATAGTAGGCTACATGTACATGTACAATGTAGGCCCATCTCTATATAAGGGCTATAATGGTGTAAGGACTTTTAAAGGGCTTTTTGCTAAGGACCGACCATCATTTGTGGGATGACCAGGAGCTGCTCCAGTTGAAGTTTGTTCAGTGCTATTGTTGCGATCCTTTTGTCCGTTGCACATACAAAAGGATCACACAATAGCACTGTGCACACAAACTTCATCTCGTACAAACTCAGTGTCAGGTTTAGAATATGGGCCATTAAATCTCCACCCTTGATAATTCTTCTTACAGAGTATTCATATTTAATTAATTTTGTATGTAAATAGTGTAAATACTGTAAATTATGATGTAATAATTTGTACATATATGTTTTACTTTATGTACATGTAAATGTATAATCACAGTAAGCAAACTGGACGGGGCAACCTAGACTAGCTTTAGCTATTTGTTGGCTCCATTTACCAAATGCATATTTATATTGAATTCTGTTTATGTATATTTTTTTGCAATATTGGTAATAAATAAATACACTGTACAATACAATTTACAATACAATGCAATAATAATTTGAAAGGTGTCAAATTTTAGTCTGTGCTTGCAGACTAGACTTGGTATGGGGTAACACTTATGAAGTGAATACTAGTAGTTTCTACATTCAGAAAAACATGTTGGTGTGATCTGCAAGTCTAGGTAGGTGAGGAGCTTTTGACTGGATCTAGGATGAGATGATACACCCAGTCATGCTAGGTATCCTAGTCATAACAAACACACATCAATGAGGAGAGAGGCACCAAGATCCATTTGAACGCATAATTCATCATTCCTGAGAGGGCCTTTCCACACTGTCAATGTACAAGATGTATTTCTGCACTTTCTAATTATCATTAAAGATGTGCATACTGTAGGGTGCATCATTCACTGTCATAACAAGCCGAAGCTCTCATCAATTTATCATCTAATAACTTGCTCAAGAGAGCAATAAAGAGCATCATGTTCACAAAAAAAACAAGGAGCCTCACATATTTGGTGTACACTTCAGGTAACATGGAGCTGATGAAAAGACCTTAATACCATACCGGCCTTTGGACATTCAAATGAATTTAATCAAATTGATATGTGAATCAAATGCTAAATTGTTATCATTTAGGCCTACTAATAAGATGTAAAATATATGCACAAAGATACTGCAATGACAAGAATTTCTTTTTTTTTCTTGGGGGGGGGGGGATTAAATAGATTGCGAATTTTGCAAGTGGCCTTGATTCATGAAGTCTTACTGCTGCCAAATCAATTTACTACAGGTAATTTTTCTAATTCATACCGTTAAATTGGCTGTTAATACAAATTTGTGAAAGATTCAGGTTTTACAAAAACCAACAAGATCTAATCATAATTCAGATGTACAACTGTACATGCCTATGTGACCAAGACCACAGGTTGGGGAGTCTGTAGTAAACTGGTAGTATTAGTCAGTTAAGAGTGACTCATTAGTTTCGTTTAACCTCCTTAACATCTGTACTCTTGATGTTAATATTGATTAATTGCGTAACATGGTAGCTCAAAAATTATCAACAGAGCGCAATAACATACCTTTGGTGCTCATTACATGTCTGCTATGTACGTACAGCCATGCCGAAAACGGGTGTTGTTCATAATATGGCACAAGAAATTGAGAGCAAGGACCTTTCAAATTTTTTTAAGGATGCTTCTACATTTATTGTGCCACTTAAAGCAGTTGTGTATAAAGTTGTATAAGGTAGGGGAGACTGGGGTAATTATGGCCCCCCCCCCCTTTTCACATTTCCTATTACTACCATTAAATGAAAAGTCCAATGATATTCTAAATATGTAAAAATACAGTCGGTCCATATACCTATAATATACAAAGGAAAGTATAAACCTGCTACTTCTCATTTGCATATTAATTACCATTATGTTAACAACTTTGGGGGCCATAATTACCCCACAGGTTGGGGTATTTATGGCCCCTATTGTAATGACTGTATGAATTCAAAGATATTATGCTAATTAATGATGGTAATGTATAATAAATGTTGTTGGGTATTCCTAATACACTTATCAACCATCAACAATGGTTTAATCAATAATTGGTTCAGCCTAAATGTTGAAATTTTGCAGTCAAAGCAATACATATATTTATGTACAAAACCGTACAAGTTAATGTCCCCATCTACGCTTTATCTGCGCTTATACACTGTTTATGCATTGGGGGCCATAATTACCCCAAATGACATTTTTTAATTTGATCCCCCTTTACAGCTCTACTATTGACGATATTCAGGTGGAGGTTTTTATGTTGTGTTTTTTTAGTTCCTATTGTTTCAGTCTCAATCAAAATTTCATCTTAAATGATTTTAATTAATGATATCACACCCCAAATAAAAAAGCAGACTTGCCACTTTCCAACGAACAGAACTGTAATTGCCGTACATTTTAGGCTCCCCTAAGCACACAATTTCATGTAAATGGCTTATTTTTCTCATATGATAGTAGGAAGGGTTTAGCTAGGCATGTGTAAAAATTAAATTATCATTGCGTACTGCAGCAAAGAATTATAAGTTCTCAAAGACAAAGGGGCCATAATTACCCCAGTCTCCCCTACATTACTCATCCAAAAGGATGCTGATACACTCTCCAAAAAACAAGATCAGAACATGTACTGCTTACTAATTATAGTTTATTACTTTTAAGAAAAGGGATATAGGCCTACATGTAAATGTAATGCCAAACTACAAATGTGTATGTGCAACTAGGCTACATGTAATGTAAAATGTATCCATCATGCCTGTCAAGCCACATGGTCTTTGTCTCTTTTAGTCTTCTTTTGATATTGACTGGGGTTTTGTAGGGGTTTTCTTTCAGGCATGAATTAATGAATGTATTCTGAAAATGATATCATCCCTATCATCTCTCCCATGGAGCTCAAACAGTTGTCATCTCTCACTAGGCGCTGCTGCACTAGCTCGAGCTAAAAAATAGCGCGCTAATTGGTGGATCGGGGAAAAAACCTGAAAAAAGAAACCGGTCCTGCACTAGCTCAAGCTATTTCAAAGTTTTGCATAAACGACCTGACGTGACCTTGAACAAACAAGCCCGATATGTATTGCGCAACTGGTAACTACCGCTAGCTATCGACGCACATCTGCACAATTTCGCATTTAGCTCGAGCTAGTGCAGCACCGCGGAAAATAGCGCGCTATTTCGTACCAAACCGCAAACCAGCTCGAGTTTTTTTGAAAAAACCTAAGATGACTTGGGCTGAGATTTTAGCCAAATTAGCGCGCTAATTGACCGCAAAGCCAGATCACCTTCGATCAGGCTAGTTCATCAGATCACAAATAGCGCGCTATTGAAAATAGCTCGAGCTAGTGCAGCAGCGCCTACTGAGTGCCCTATTGTCAATGCACCTGCATTACCTCTCTACACAAACAATTCACTCCCATTCACACAAATAAACTTTATTGCTGACTTACATGAACATTGTATACCGACAGTTCATGTACACCTGTACACAAAAGTTGGTAGAAAACCTAGATGTTGCATAACCTAACATTCAGCATCATTTCCACCTGAAACATGATAAGAATTAGGGTAAGTCTCCTGTGTCAGTATAACATGTAACCAGTGAGTTTGAATCTCCTTCACCTACAAATGTAAATTACTTGGGGAGGCTAAAGTTCTAAGATGAGCATATTTTTAAAATTCACTGATCATCATGGGGGCACTCTAAGGCTAGCATTAAAGAGGTAGTCTTCCCTCAAATTGTATGTAGTGTTTTTCCCGTGTTTCCCAGTTAACATGCCATTTCCACTATACGTCGGTTCTTACAATGTAATTCAGTTCGACTTTCTCACGTCTGAAAGCACTACCTGAGAAGAGTTAAAAATACATAGCACCCAACAGGCATTCCCCCAGTGGGAAACCTGACACTCTGTATGCACGCATCATCTGCTTGCATCATATCATGTCTGGGAACTTGTATGACGGTGTTGGTAAAACAAAAAACTGCTTTCTAATTTTTTTTTTTTTTAATGCAAATTTTATTAAGCCAACAAAGGTTTGCCCATCATAGCAACAAAAGATAAATGCTAATTCCATCATACAGCTGTATCCAAAATACATACAGGGTTCACATTGTATGTTCAAGTCCATAGAGACTGTTTTTAAATATCTTCTTTCTTTTTTCTTTCTCTTTTTTTTTTTTTTTTTTTTTTTGGGGGGGGGGAGGGAGTACAAATTTGGCCCTCGCCTGTACTGGCACCTACTACATTGTACATGTACATGTAGTGTTAAGTGCGGTTGCTAATTGCATGTACCAGGAAGATGTCAGGGGATCTTCCTACATCATAACTTTATTTTGAGCACTTCTCCTCCCGGACATAAAATGGCTGGCATCACGCTTGCAATGGGAGTAACCTAGCTGACTGCTCTAGCCTTCATTCCATCTCGGCATATGATCTGAGTAATGTCAGCATCTATCGCCAAGTAACTTGTAAGGAATGGTGTTGACTGTTTACATGGTATGTGTAACCATGGAGCGAAGGAATACAATCTTGATAGTAGGACTCCTAGCATCCCGTCCTCTCTGCTTGGTGCAGAGGCCGGAGGAGGATCACTCAAAGACAACAGTGCTACCCATGTGCATCCACACACCCTGAAACTCTAAATGGCATATTTTACAAAGTCAATGTACCAAAAACAGTGATTTAAGCTCTAAACAACCCTATTTTATTATAAAGAAAGTGTCGACGACAATGGAAGGTTGAAAACAGACCCTCTTGAAAGATTTTTAATAATTCATGTTGTTATAGAAATGGTGTCCCACTATATTACTCTCATATCCGGCCTCATAACAAATGTGAATAGTTGCCGGCCCAAACACGGCCGGATAAGCAAGGTCTGGATGTATCACAAAATATGAAAATTAGCAGATAATATTTACCGTTTGAAGGGCGGATTTGGATCTGGGCTTGAGAACACTATGAGGTCTTCAACAGTGGTTTCCATTAAACATGAACTTGTCCTATAGTAAGAATAAAAGAAAATTAGACATGATTTAATCACAAGGTATGTGAGATAATAACACATTTTCCAGAGTAATGCCCAAAACCATAGTTTGAAAAATTAACAAAATAATATTCTAACAAGTAAACATGACGTATACAATGTAAGTACATGTATGGCCAATGTGCAAAATGTAGGCATGGGACACCCACATTTTCTATCTGTTCTTCATTGTGAATTGAAAGTTTGAAGGAGTGAAACTTTCAATTCACAATGAAGGAAAGGAAAAAAAAAAATTTTTTACAAGTTAACTGGTGGGTGGAAATTCCACTATTATTTACTATGAATATGTGAGCAGCTTAAAAGTGAAAAGTAGCTACATGTAGTTTGCTCCTAAATACCTCATCAAATAGGCCTCAGAGACTACAAAGAGAACGAGGCTTTTGATAGTCAATACCAACAATAGTGTACTTAGAAGCACCCTACTGAGTACCAATAACACTGGGACCATTCAGGGGTCAACAAACTTTAATCACTTCGGGCTCAAAGTCACTTTTAACAATCAATGCGGCACAGATTTACCACGCTTGTAACAAATGAATTAGGTAGGCCTACATGTACAACAATGTATAATGAAGATAATAATATTCTTTGAAGGTTTCAAAGGTTTTCACATGTACAAGTACATGTACAAGTAGATATGAAATACCAGTCCAGCTGGTACATGTATCAACACTGAAGGAAGGCCAGTATGCGAATGCGGAGAGGATGAGACCATGAGTCCCCTTCTACAATGCCCTCTTCTCCCCTTCCCCTGCTCCCAAGCTGATCTTGCTACTCTTTCGCCTAATGGGATCGCCTGCATTCAGTACCTAATGGGTAGAGTCTAATTCGGATTCCCCTAAGAATCAATACAATGTATACTATGATCTTTAAAATGTAATCAGGTATAACTTCAAATCAAACAGAAGAATAGGAGAAAGGACTCGAGAAGAAGAAGAAGAAGACCAGTTCAACTACACTCACATTTCAGGTTGACAAAGAACAAGCAGTCATTTGAAATATTACATATCAGTGGGACTATAAAAATTATGTCTTGTAGAGTACCAAAGTGTGATGTCATAATGGTGGTGTTGTCACGGTTGTTGGTTCCAAACAATTTTGTGTTGAACAATAGCAATATGATCGCACCGAAACCTGTAGTGTATGTGCCCGAGTCTAGCCCGTTGCTAGACCGCATTTTTAAGCTAATCCTCATGCACAGGCTCTTTTGTTTAGAACTAGTAACTGGGACGACGAGCGATTTTGACGTCAACATTTCGGTACTCTATACAAATTTCCGAAACAAACTGAAAATATTGAACAAATTTTACAATTAAATTTCAAATTCAAATTTGTATTCATTAATTTCCAGCAGAATGAAATAGAGAGGTATAGAACATAAAGAATAGGTGATAGATGGTAGAAAAAATAAAATACTTGTATTCTCATACTTTGCAAGACCATTGTCACTGATAAACTTTGAGAAAGTTTTTTTGCACTGATAAGTATACACTTTTACAGAATACAATTTTAGTGTTATGAGTTCAACTTCAATGTACTGGAATGAACGCTTTCAATCTAAGAATTCCAAACAAACCAAATTACATTTTACTATGCCTTTTATGGGGCAGTACAAATAATCTAGAAAAGATTACATCTCGAGTGCACACACAAAAGCAAACAATGCCTACTTGTGTGTTTTTTTTTTTACAACCTGACATAAATAGTTTAATAGGCAGTATAGTGGTTGGACATCATACACAAGCACTAATCTCTGTCAATAATTTTACAGCATTTATTTACCCCCCCCCCCCTTTTTTTCTTACAATGTAGTCTAAAGATAGATAACATGTAATATTCAATTTTATAAAGCAAACAAGTCTCTGGATAGTACTAGTTTTGAACAAGGGCAAATAAGTTTATTTAGATAACTAAAACACTTTTCGGTTGTTAGTTTTGTTAGCATAGCCCCTTGTTCAGTACTCAAAATATAAGACTTCAGGAGCAACTGCCTTCAAAGCCTAAATAGAAAAACTTTGTCCCATTTTCATATCAAATTTGAAAGGGAAAAAAAATGGGGGGGGGGGCTTACTTTGTTCATTTACTGATGCTGCCAACATCAGCAGCCAGCCAACAATCACTTTAACTACCGGTAAGCACCTAACATGTATTTTTGTACCAAAACTGTTTTAGTTGTATTTATGCACTCAGCGCACACATGTAGACGTACACAGCTTTGTAGGCAACACCCCTTTGAAAGTTATGCTATTCATGCATACATAATTATGTGTAACATGAAGAATGCAAAATGTGATGAACAAATTCAAGCAAGGATTTCAGGAAATTTGCTCTGGTTTTCTGTCCATTTTCATAACAGCAATTGGATACATAAGAAGTACCTTATTGGCTGGCTAAGGGATCTGACAGTTATATTTAAAAGGCATGCTGAATGCATTACATACAATATTTCAAAAGGGGAGTCCATATATTGCAATCAATAATATTACAAGAAGATGAAGATATATAAGAAGTGCACATTCATACACCGTATTTGCTGTCTACTCAATAATTCATGAGACATATTGAATGGATTTCAGCCAATCCAACATGTCCGCCGGTCTAGAGGACAAAGCAAACAGTACCAAGCCCCAGCTGACCAATCGATATGAGGAAAATCAATACAAATCTGCTGCAGTGTAACAGTATTCTTGCAAATATGAGTTGGCTCTTGATATTACGATCAAATACCACTTGAGCTTGTCAATAAACAGTAATTGAGTTTTCAGCACATAGGAAATTGCGGCAATTTGTGTATTTCCTTCAATTTTTGGAATGGAAAAAAAATGAAACAGGAATGCAATAACTGTAATTTTGAAAGGCAAAACTGATTCAGGCAGCAGCTTTTTTCTACTTATCAATAACAAACCCCTCCCACCTTTTAAAAAAAAAAAAAAAAAAAAAAAAAAGATCATTATTTAAAATAATTTCTCAATATTTCTCATCGTTTAATTAAGATATTCATGTGTGAAGCTTTGTACATTCCCCTATTATAACTACATATTGTAAATAAATTTTTTAAAAAATGACCAATGGGACTCCCATCTTCAAAATGCATTGATACTAGGTAACCTCCTCAAAATTTCAATAAAAGATAACGATTCAATTGAACTCATTGGCATGTCACACGGATGAGTAGATCTGGAGTCATCAAACAATTTGCGGTGAACCACTAGAATGTGAGCAATGCACTGAAGTATAATTAAGGCTCGAAATGCATTGAATTCCTATGTTTTTCTTGCAGAGCTAGAGAAGTTGCATTTATAGGCTATCCTTACAATTTTCTGAATGAAAACTTTGAATTCAATATATTTGTAAAACCCTATGGAATACATGGAAAACAGAAATGTCAATGAAGCTAAAACCCAAGGATTTTGCCAGGATGAGTATAAATTTTGCAGCACATTTTGCAATATTTTCACTTGTTTTTGTATTTAAAAGTCTACTTTGTTGAGATGTATCAGAATTTTTTATTCTTTTATGGATGTTGAGTTTGTCACATTCCGATGTAATATTTACATGTGTAGCATAGTGTTATGCAAAACTTCTGATGGGCCATATTTGAGGAGGAGCTTCACCTTTGGAATTTTGGTGAAGTTCCCCCAAATATTCCGATCACGTCTACATACATGTAATATGTGCATCTTATCTCTAGAGACATAATTATTATGATTGTGTTGGTTATCGATATCTACAGCTTGGGCAATTAATTCTTAGCACAATATTATAGATCTAGAATCTATACTAGTTTTGCCCCTTTTTTCACAATTTTTCCTTGTATGTTTTGAATAATATGTGTGAAAATGAGATGTAGATCTAGTACTTCAAAACTAGATTATTTGTGGCTGTGAGAGTTTTATTTGTAAAATGAGCAACGTTGTTTTAACAATTTGTAACAGGTTTCTCATTTAGTGTTGAAAACCTGGAAAGTGCCCACGACAAGGGCGCTTTCCAGTCTTGTCATGGGCCATGTCTGTGCAATAACTCATTTTCATTCATGCAGTTTTTAGCCAATCAGAGCAAGTACTCCATTTACACAGCGCACCAGAAGTTAGAGAATCGCGACATATTAATGTGCGCTGTGCAACCAACATAACAATGTCAATATTAAACTATGATTAACATTCAAAATCAAATTAATATAGTCTAACGTTAGGTCTAACTCAACATGCTCAAAGAAGCTAACTTAGCATAGCCAATACTATTACTAACGTTAGATTCTAACTTAGATTGAGCATTTTGACATAAGGACACAAAGAGACAAACAAATTGGGGGGGGGGTGGAAATCCCTATTTCCTTAGCTATGATGAATGCTAAACAGATGTAACGTTAGACCCCTATACGTTAGATCTTAAAACAAGTAAAAAATTTCGGCCTTATCGTCGTTTCGGAAACCACTCGCTCAAATGCTTGTACACAAGTGAATGGGGGTGGAAAGAGGAAACCAATGCGTGTGACTGAATGAAGCGCTGCTGTACAAAGTGAATGGTGGTTTCCTCGATCACGATTATGCCAAAATTTCTTTAGAACTTTACAAACATGACCAGAATGGTATGGGACTACACACAGTCCAGTCTACCTAGTCAAACACACACACCACAGATAATCAATAGACATCGACCCGTCTGTGTGGCCGGTATGGCCTGGCGCTGGGAGATGGTCTCGGCGAAAATTTAAAAAACTCACGCGTCACACTCCTTCTCCTGCGAATTCCATCAACTTTTAGCTCAATATTGCATATACATATCTACCTAATGAATAAAACATCTCAAATATTACATATCCTTACCAATATTGTGCTTGAATATTCGAAATTGTCCGGGTTTTATTCGATGATTTCGCGCAACATGCATCGATCACATGCATGCAAATATCGGGCAGACCGATTGATTATCGTTGAACTCAGTAAAAGTTCGTTGGGGAAAAGTACCGGGGTAAAATATTCATATTAAATATGAATGTTTTAAATATTACTAACATTATAATTGTAATAATTTAACATCAAATTTGTAGCAAATAATTTAAATTTTATTGATATAAAAATGATGAATAGAGAAAATAATTAGGATGTAATCAAAATCTAGACTTTCTCAATAATTAAAATGCATACCTATACATAGGTGGTACACCCCTCGTTTGTTTCGCCGTTTGAACAGAAAAGTTTGTTGGCCTTCGCTATTATAAAAACAAACGAAGCGTGGAAGTTCGTTGATCCTTGAATTCTGAATGGGAATTATAATAATAATGGAAATAAAAGTAGGGGGCGTGTTTTCATCTTGACTTTTTCCTACAAAAGGTGGGCGTGTCATTCTTAACCAAGTAAGCCTAGTATAGAGCGTTCCCAGTGACGTCATTTTTTTGTTAGCAACGGTACGCGGCGGCCATCTTGGAAGGCATACAAATCGACTGACGCATGGGCTACGTATACGTATTGCTGCACTAAAGCGAGATTTGAAGTTACTCGAGAAACTATACTGTACTTCTACAGCAAAATCATTGGGAAATTCTGTTCAGTTGGTTGGTGGGAAACAGGGCAGGAAGAGACAAAAAAACCTTTCTATCGGCTGCCTGCCTAAATTACGCGAGATCGAAGGAAAAAAACTCTGAACTTTCTCGTCGGTAGCCAAACCCGACCAGCCCCGTCGCGAAACCCGCGGCTTCGGCGACGGGGCTGTGTATAGTTAGTGGTAGGCCCTACGACGAATGGCTTACTGCAATCAATCGGAATTTCGAGCAATCAAAGAACATTCGGATGTGTGCTCAAAATCAATTTTATTCAGGTAGGAAATCGACATTGTGACATAATAAATTTGCGTCTTATCACCAGTGAAATATTTACTTTTTTGCGGTTTTGAGCTCGATCCGCTGAGTTGTCTTTCCGACATGACTATTATCGGACCGGGCACGGGTCAGGGAGCGGGGTTTGGTCACGGCCGAAGACTACGCTGGCCTCAGCCGCGCTTCTGCACGCTGCAGTAATATCTCCTTCTCGTGTAATTGCCTGCAAGCCAGCCGAAAGAAAGATTTTTGTCTCTCCTGCCCTGTTTTCCAAACCAACAATCTGAACAGAAATTTCCCATGATTTGTTGTAGAATTACGATATCAATTAAGTAAAGTTTCTCATCGATAACTTCAAACCTCCTTTTAGTGCAGCAATACGTATACGTAACCATGGTGGAGGCAGTAATAGCGTGCCCACCACAATGGCGACACAGAAGATGATGATCGTCACGTGAAATCGCTCTTATAGCCTTTTATAGGTAGCTCTGATAAAGCACCGATAGGAGAAATAATATGCAATTTCAGTAATAATATCAATGATCATAATTATTTTTGCTGTTTTTCGAATAGACCTATAGATATTAGAAGCCACGCTAAGGAGTTTTCAGCTAGGACTGACCAGCTCCTTGATAATGGCAACCCCAAATAATTTGTAGCAATTTTCAACGTAATTTAGTATAATTTTTACTTATTTTTATAAAAAGGTTTCTGTTACAAAGCTCTTCCCACTAGTTCGGTGTTTACTAGCATATTTTTATTTATTACAATTTTTTTTTTTTCGAATTTTTTTCCCCCTTGTTTTCTGTTTTTGTTTGTTTGTTTTGGTTGTTTTGTTTTTTTTTTTTTTTTTTTTTTTTTTCGTTATAGAAGTCCGGGATATTTTAAAGTGTAAAAAAGCTGTAATGGCAAGCTTTTAAAAAAAAAAATGATAAATTAGCATAAAGGTTTTGTTTTGTTTGTTTTGTTTTTGTTTTTTGTCCGAATAATTCACGACATACCAACCAGTAATGATGCTAAACTGTGTAGGCCTATTTGAAATTTTTGTTTTGTTTTGTTTTTGTTTTTGTTTTTTCTTTTTGTTTATAATATTATCAATGCATTCGTTATGCCTAAAATTCAAGGTAGGATGTTTTTCGCTATGTCGGGCAAGATGATTGTCTTTATAGAAACTACTGAAGTTTTAAAAAAAGCATACCATTATTAAATGGTATGCTTCCAATTGTAATAAAAGCCATGTAATTCTAATGTAATTCAAGTTGCATCTTTGCCATAACTAAGTGACAAAAAAAAATGTTTGAAAATGAAGAGAGAGAGAGAGAGAGAGAAATCTAACGGATTGATATATTGTCGTAAGCGAAGCTATTTGCATAAATAAATTGGACCTTTTTTAAGGAATTAAATATTCGAGCGGTTTATAATGACCCGAAGGTGGTATATTATACGCATATTGTGCCTCTTATATCATTTTCGTTTTAATTCTTTCACAAGGTGACGATTAAAGGATAGAATATAGACTACATAGTTTTGTACTTGTTATAAGCCTGAAATGCTCCTTTAAAAAGATTATAATTATACGAACACATGTTGGCGCTCTTTGGATTTCATCCGCGGAAAATTATTGACCGTTTCTTACTGAGTGTGAGCAAGAGACAGAGAAAGAGAAGATACATGTAAAAGTGGTAGAGCCTATAAAACAGACGGAATGAATAAGAGAGAGAGAGAGACGAAGAGAGAGAGAGGGGGGGGGATTTATGAAGAACAACAGAAATGAGATTCACTGCTTAAAAAAAAAAAAAAAAGTCGAAAAAGCGGGCGAGAGTTATAGTTTTAACTCGAGAGATAAAGAGAGAGAGATTGGGTCGCATTGATTTTTCGTATAATACATCGTCCTGTCAATCGAAATGTACAGGGCAGAGATAAAGTAAAGAGGGGCGGGGTGGACCTCGGACCCAGCCCTGATCCGCCCCTGCTTGGTCAGAGAACCAGACAGAGGGAAGACAAACAGACAGATCCGGTTGAAGGGGGGGGGTAGCTTTCTCTACAGCATGCAAACACGGAAGTACAATAGAAAGAAACCAATATCTTTTGTAAATGGAATTGCTTCAATAGTTTTCAAAGCTTCATTCACTCTGCATAAACAACACAACTACTGTATGTAGCGGACTACATAATACAAGGATAGATTTTATTTCGTTCTATAGTGACGGGTAGCTCTATTAGCTACACAGTGTCAATGGGAATTGGATGATCTTGAATTAAGAAATTCCGCGAATATTGATTTAGCAGGTAAGAGTCAAAGTCTATTTGTCATTAACTATACCAATATAATTTAGAAAAGTGTTAGGAATAACAATGTCGCCTGTCTGAATTTGATCTAATATACAACAGACGGTACAGCCTATACGTAAGACCAGTGAATTGTAGGAATCCCTGGTAAGACAGAAAAACATAATTCACATTTGTGGTCTATGTTGAGTGGGTCTGGGGTCGGTACACTGGTGTGTAAAATACAGGGGCCGCGGATCCGGGAGTAGGCATGGTAGGCACTTATTATGCATGGTACTGGTCAACTTATAATTGACCTTGCACTGGGAAGTACCTTACTGCAGCAATTTTCTTCCAATGGAAAGTCAATGCAGAAAAGTGTCTTGAGCAGCTCAAGCCAAGTCTAGGTAGCATATCCAAAAAAGGGTTTAAAAATTCTATTAAACAAAATTAAAAATGCTAATGGAAGAATTGTAATGCAATGAAACTTTAGATTATCTTAATTTATTTTGAGGTAGGTTTAAAGCTGGCTTCGCAAATTATTATTGAGAAGTTTCCTCAGCAACCAAGAGGGCGACAAATAGCCATTTTCAGTACCGACTGATGTTGGTTTGCAGCTATATGTGCATGGTAGGGGGCTTTTCTGTAGTCTCGTAAAAATTCAAAAAATTTTGTTTTGCCTAAAATGTATTAATCCTGTTAATAGGGTTAGTGGAGGTGATTAATTTAGACGGCCTATAATATAAAATACTCTTCCAAAAGGCTTGTGCACAACAAATCATTAATAAATTATGAATGGTCCTTCCATTTGCTTACCGTTGGGGAAGAACATGAGTTTGCTTTCAAGACATGATTTCTTCCTCATACTCTTCAGTGGCGGCGCCGGCCGCAACAGAGGATTTTCAAAAATGGGGTTGGGGCCCAGGGCCATATAGGAGGGGGGATTCGGGGGATTGCGCCGTGAAATTTCTTCCAAATTTTAAAAAATACCCCTACATGGATCCGCCACCGAATCGTGTCAAAACTGAATAGATCAAAGGATCATTTAATTTTGTAAGTCGCCGCCATAAATCACTGCTATTCTGTCGATCAGCCAACCCCTGATCGAATGTCTGAATTTAACCCCTGACTAAATATTAACCGAACTCCAAAAAGTAGGCTATCTGAAAGAGTAAACTTGGGTCAGAGCAACTCTCCTATAATATATGAGAAAATATCTGCGCATCGACCAAAAATCTTTAGGGCCTATATACTTTTTGCATATTCTGTAAATGTAAAAAATAGTACATTCTTGTTTCGTCATGCATCGAGAATATATTGATATCTAATGAATAATATTTTTTACATGACGTTAGGCAAATGTGTTATAGGGAACAACCCTTGTGACTCTTCTGTAGCCAAGATTATATTCTTGCTGCCATATATACCAAGCGGTGTTGAAAATATCGTATCCTGTTTTAACCCTAAAAAGGCCGGGTTATTTTTGCCATCTCACAGCCAGGGGGGGGGGCTGATTAGGCCCCCCCTTCAGATCTCGGCCGCCGATCGCGCGATCACGGCGAAAATTTGCACAATTGTAGTGTGCGATGTAATCTACAAGACTGTATAGTTCGTTTTTCCAAAATAATGTCTTTTTAATTTATATTAATTAATTATGCTAATTTATGCATGAAATCATACTTTATGCTCTAAATCATTAAATAAGGCTCCTAGAATGCTAATTCTTGGTGTAATTATTCTTTGTAGCATTCCTAACAATTGTACATGAAAAAATTCCGGTATGTAATTCAATTTCTTATGTATTTTATTGTTTTGGGAATTTCTTATGTATTTCTTTGTTTTTCGACTTATGTATTTTATTGTTTTTTTGTTTGGAATACTTTGGTCATTGATCATCTCTAATGATTAGAGCAATATCAACTAAAATAAGGGCTAATAACCATATTTTAAATACAGAAATGTGATTTAAGCATGAAAAGCCATTTCCCATATGTTTTGTACACAAATACAGAAAATCTCTGGTTTTTGAGTCTGCGCTGCATTACATAATGTTGCGCAACTTCCGAACCGTACGCTCAATTTTTTTCAAAATAATTTTAAAAGTTGCGTAAGATGTTAGAGAAAAAAGTCATAAATGCGCGGAGCGCGAAATTTTTTTTCAGCGACATGACCGCGCGAAATGTCGAGGGGGGGGCTGATTAGGCCCCCCCCCCGGCCCTTTTAGGGTTAATATAAGATAGATAGATAGATCATGGTCTTTATTGATAATATTCAAATTAGCAGCCAAAGGCTGAAACAAAATGAATTTACAAACGTATATAAAAAAGAAATTCTTAAAAACTACACAACAGCATAACAAAAAATCAATCATCTTGAGAAATATACAATTTAACATTTACAAAGAATAATGAATTGATTAACAAACAAGATGAAAGACGTACAAATCAAGGTAAATTACAACAGAGAATTCATTTTAGGACATGCGGGTAAGTCACAAAGATATACTAATTTCAAATATCAAAATATATAAGTAAATATGATAATCATGATTTAAATATCTGACATATAATTATATTAAAGAATAGATTACAGTATATATATTTTTTTTTTTTTAAATATTTATATGTATGAATATCTAACAATATAAATTGAGTACTTTATTAGCTACAGCGCAGTGTGAATAATATACAATTGCAATTGTAGAGAGATGTTGAGATTTACATTATCAATAAAATTAATTATAATATTAATTCAGATGAATGATACAAGGCAAATGCGATACTCATGGTTTTGATAAATGACGTATAGAATCACTAATTAATATTCGACATATTTATGAAGTACTAAACAATGTAATGTAAATAATATGTAATAATTCAATTGCAGTTAGAGAGAGATGGAAAGCTTATTATAAAATGTTATTAAGGTTTGATAGTTAGTCTGTTTTACTATTCAAATTGTTAATACATATTATTGTATTATTATCATTACATATTACTGTTAGTATCATCATCGTTCCATATCATTATTAATATTGTATTGAATTATTGACAAATTATTCAATCAGTTATTCTATTTTACTATACAAATTATTATTAATATTACATATTGTTGTATTACTATTACAGAATAAAATTATTGTTCTATTTTACTATTCAAATTATTATTACATATTATTGTATTATTATCATTACATATTACTGTATTATCATCGTAATAAGTAGTAATAACGTTTTGAACCCATTTTGTTTATGTCACCCAATCAGGAAAGGAAACACCAGCAATCAACCAAGATGAATCTGGAGTCGTTGTTGAATCCCTATATCTTCTTCACCCTTATCATGGCTGTTCTCGTCTTCTACACCCAATGGTTCGAGTATCCCATCTCTACCCTCAAACCCCTCCCAGGACCACGGGCATGGTCCATCCTCGGTAACCTCCCTCAACTCCTCGCATCGTGGTTCGACCTCAATGCCTTCCACGAGGAGCTGAGGAAGATGTACGGTGCTGTGGTCGGGTATCGGATCTACGGTCGTAACGTGGTGGTCGTCAGCGATGTGGAGCTGGTCCGTGAAGCAGCCGAGAGTCCGGAGTTTTGCGGACGGATGAGAGACGAGCTTCATGAGAAATATGGGCGGAAGAAACGAATGTTGGTAATTACAGCTTTAAAAAAAAAAAAAAAAAAAAAAAAAAAAAAAAAAAAAAAACACACACCAAAAAAAAAACAGGACAAACAGCCAATAACCCGGACCGACTCCCAAAACTTTTTTTTCCTGTTTGAAACAGTTTATGATCAACGTCACTTGCGTCTCTGTAAGAAATGTTGTAAGGGTCTGTCCACAGGCACAAATGGCAGAGTTTAATTGTATAAATACATTTCGTATGAAATTAACTGTTCAAATATAGTAAATTTACAATTCAAAAGCTTTTTGTCAAGATAACGATGTGGTCTACAAGGTAAACTGCTGATTTCTAAAATGATAGGGTTAGTGGTTCCGTTCTTATCGACATCAATTTCGAGGTTAAAACGAACTAAACGACAGTCTCACCAGGATCCGCATGTTACCTCAAGACACTCAGGAAACGGGGTATATTTTAGTGGCTTAGTTCATAGGAAAAATCCCGAAAATCATTGAAATAGGGGTCTAAAAACATGTGAGAGAGAGGTAATTGGCTAGCTTTCCCTTCCAAAAGCCTGTAATAGGGGGATAATTTTGACACGGGTTTCATTCCAAAAACCAGTGATAAGGGGTATCTCTATGAATCGGGAACGAGCATACGTGATGGTTAACCCATGAGTGGGGGATGGGGCTCAAGAATTGGCAGTATACGCCAACATCATATCCCACTTATCAACCCAATACTGTTCTTTGCAGGTATCTTAACATCCTATGGACAAACATGGAGGGAACACCACGATGTCCTCAAGCAGTTCGCAACAGAATACCAACTAGAGGAAATCTGTACCAAAGAGGCGTCCAAACTTATCAAGGAACTGGGTGACCAAAAAGGCGGCGAGGAGGTCGCCATCCACCAGTACTCCGTTAAAACTCTGGCAACTGTATTCTGTCAGGTGATCTTTGGGACAGTCCTCAACGACGATGACGCTGTCGTCCAGGGGCTCGTTGAAGTTGTCTTGGAGAGGCAGAAGATAAGGCCATCAGCAGTGCAACGACTGCTACCGTCTTACGTGAATAACCTACCGGGTGGTGGTGCCAGATGGAGACGTCAGTTGGACATTAGGTTTGTTGTCGTTGCTTTTTTACCATCTTTATTCTCCTTTATTAAAACATAGTCGAAATTTAATAATGTAAAAAAAAAAAAATAGTCAACAAATTTCTTGAATTTGGCCAACTCATATTACTCGTTTTCTTTCCTCTTTTTTTTTTTTTTTTTTTTTTTTTTTTTTTTTTTTCTCGTCGACGTATTGATTTCTTAAAACATAGATGAACATTACTTTTAAATCAGTATATAGTGTTGACCATACTCGAAAATAATACATTTAATTTATCTAGTATTGAATTAAATTTAAATACTTTCCTATTTCTTGCATCATCAAAATAACATTGTATATAAAAATAAAAGGATATAAGCATCTTCTCAGGTATCTTTCTATATATTTCCAAAATTTTGTACCTCCCTAAACCTAAAGCATAATTTAAATCCTTACTTACTACCCACATTCTATCCTCATATCACTATCCTTCATATTCCATTTCTTATGTTCGTATTAAACGTTAGGTTTGTTGATGCCGTGAAGGCATTGGTGGGTGACCAAACCGATCCTACAGAGAGATCATTACCGTGCTTTCTGATGAGATATCACAAGGAGAGTCAGGAGAAGATATGGAATATGGTAAGTGAAAGCTGGATCTGAGATGGAACGAGTGGACAATGAAAATATATCTAAAAATATATTATATATTATCTTGAAAGGGTTTACGAAACTAAATAAGTTTTCAAAAGGGGAAAAAAATGTAATTAAAAAAATAAAAGATTAAGTGGATTCTATAATTGCACCGCACATACTTCTAAAAATGTTGGATTTAAACAAATCAATAGGCTATACTTGATTAAGGATATAGACTATAATTGGATTTTAATGTAACAATTTGAATTGAGTTCCATCTGATAGAATGAGTTTGAAATTATCCCCATAGATTTGACAAGAAATCTATCCTTGAAAATACTTAAAATTATACGTTTGATCATAGACGACGGTTTGATTCAGAATGCGAATATATAATTTACATAAAAAGGTGAACTCATTAATTTGCCATCATTCGTTTATAGGAAACCGGTTCGATGACCACCCTGACCACCCATAATCGCCTCTGGTCGTGTATCGACCTCATGATCGTTTGTGTCGACCAGGCATCCATTCTCCTATCCCAATCACTCCTCCTTCTATCATCACACCCCGACGTCCAGAGCAAGTTGCAGGACGACATCCAGATTGGGGGAAAGCAACCTGATGATTACCTCAGAGCAGTTCAGCTCGAAACGCGACGCCTTGCGCAACCCGACGACGCCTGGTCGATGTCGCTCATTGCGCAGTCTGACGTCAGTCTCGGTGAATTCGAGATTCCCCAAGGCGCGGTGGTGGTGGCAAATGGGAAATACCTCAGGCAAAGTGAAGACCAGGGATGGGACGATCCAACTCAGTTCCGACCGAGAAGATTCATAGAGGCTGATGGGTCGCTTGTTGAACGTCCACAGATGATATCATTTCCAGCAGGTAGGTCACAATAATGTGTCGGACATTACATTTCTTGAAATTTTAAGCAATGCTGATGTCCTTTATCTTTCTCTCTCTCTCTCTCTCTCTCTCTCTCTCTCTCTCTCTCTCTCTCTCTCTCTCTCTTTATCTATTTCCCCTCTGTGTCTTTCTTCCTCCCTGTTGCTTATAGTCCCCTCCCCTCTCCACCCCATCTTTCTTTCATTCATTATCTATGCGCGCGTGTTCTCTCTCATCCTCCAAAAAAATGCATGCATCATGGCATTTCCTCCCCTCTCTCCTCTGCTTTTCCTCCTGCTTTTTATCCCATTATGCAAAGACCTCTCCTCTCGGATTCTTTCTCTATTTCTACGCCCCCCCCCCCCTCTTTCTCTCTCTTTCTGTCTGTCTGTCTACATAACAATGAAGTCTAAGTTTTTCTTCTTTTCCCCCTTTGTTTGCAAAACTTTTTTTTTTTAATTTCTTCTCCTTCATTTTCTATATACCTCAGGTAAGAGGGCGTGTCCAGCTGAAATGATGTCATCGTCAGCCTCTTCCATTCTAATCAGGAGCATTTGCCAACGGTTTAAACTGAGCTTGCAAGCTAAAACACCACACCCCTGTGATGTGAATGGAATCATCCAGCAAAGCTTGCTATTCAAAACCAAACTACGAGCAGTACCAATATAAATTATCAGCCTTCGTATGAAACGGGAAATCAATGCGAACTATTTATTACAGAATTATGAGGAAACTACATAATTTTATTATGGTCGTATTTACGTAAAATAAAGTGTAGTTATAATAAACGAGGATGGAAATAGTAATCCAATGTAAAGTGCAGGTAGAGTTAACTGCTGCTGCTACTATATACTCTAAGTATTAGACTCCTAGCAGTAGTGGTATTGGTTGTAGTAGAAGTAGTCATACGTGTAGCAGCAGCAGCAGTATAGTTTAGTAGTAATAGCAGCAACAGCAGCAGCAGCAGCAGCAGCAGTAGCAGTAGCAGCAGCAGCAGTAGCAGTAGCAGTAGCAGTAGCAGTAGCAGTAGTAGTAGTAGTAGTAGTAGTAGTAGTAGTAGTCCGAGTAGACATAGTAGTCATAGCAGTAGCAGCAGTAGTAATGTAATAGTATATACATAATAGCAATAGTTAAAGTAGTATTAGTAACAGTATAGAACTATTGCAGAAGAGGGTTTCACAAAGGTGAAGAGAAAAGTAAAATAGAAAGGATCAAAAGCGAACTGACTGGATAGAACCAGAAAACATCTCATAATGATCGTGTGTATAGCCTACATGACTGTTATCGAAATATTTGTAGAAGTACTTGTGTGTATTATGAAAGTATATATATTATTTATGTTCCATAAGTTCATGTGAAACATAACTAGTGTGGTAAGAAACAATAACCAGAATTAATGGCGGATCCAGGAGAAGGGGTTGGAGAGAACAGGCGTGCGCCCGGTATTTTTTTATTTTTTTTAATTCACTCCTTGAACATTTATGTTAACGTCAGTAATATTTTGGCTGCACCCCATTTTATTTTCAAAATGTCGGATGCCTTCTTTCCCTTTACATCGAAATCCTGGATCCGCCATACAGCAAAGCTAAGCTATTTTGTGATGTTGACAAAATGAATATCCGAAGAAAAAATAAATAAACAAATAGAAATGATATAATCATTTTAATGATTCAAAAATTGAAAAATTGCATTCACCAGTCATGTGCCCTGTCGGTAAATCTGAAATAAATACAGTAATACATTCATTAAACCTTGCCTCATAGAAGTATGTGTTTTCTTCAAAATATTCAGCATACATTACATTTCTCTCCTTCGTGTCTCTTCCCATCCCTCCCCCCATCTTCTCTATTCTCTCCCCCCCTCTCTCTCTCTCTCTCTCTCTTTCCCCCCTCTCTCTCTCTCCTCCCCCCCCCCCCTCTCCCCCCCTCTCTCTCTCTCTCTCCTCTCTCTCTCTCTATCTTTGTGCATGTTAATAATTTCTAACCTGATGAAAAATTTGGCAATAATAACATATGAGACCACTAATAGTCATAAATTCACCATATTTAATAATGCAGACCGATATTCTTCAATAAAACAAAAACAACAAACTAAAAAATATAAATATGACTTATATCAGATGAAAAAATAAAGATAATTAAATATTATTTAATATACATACAAAAGCTTGATACTCACTGGTCATATATAGTTAACAACAACTAAACGTTTCTAAAACTCTACATTATTAAACATTTCTGAAACGTATGTTTCATGTATGTGGAAGATTAGACTTTGGTCATAACGGGAATGTCGAGGAAGCTGAAAGACTTCTATATCAAAAAGGGACAATTCAAAAAAGGCATCCCGATTTGGGTTTGAATTATAGGCTGATTTTCGAACAAAATACTATATTGTGCATGAAGAGACAATATTATACCAATTCAACGTATAAACGAAAATGCGTTTCAAACGACAACCCTCCTTAAAGTCGCTGCCAGCATAAGAAATTGCACATACATAGCATGCATATTTTGCACATAATGTAGATGAGTTTCAGTATCTAATTCTCTACTACTGATAAAAAGGTGCTCCTTAGACGGGCCTTCGAAAGTTGGTTAAAATTCTTCCTCAAAAGAAATGAAGAAATGAAGAGCTCTTTGCAAAAGCGTTTAGATCCATTTTCATGAAATATGATGTTTGTTTTTTTAATTATATGTTTAGTTACTATTACTATAAAGAAGATACTAAAGAAAAGGGTTTGAAATCCATCTATAATGAAAACAAAAACGGAAAACGGAAAATCTGTTCATAACCAGGGAGGCCTCTTGCTATATGGGAGAAATAACAAAAACTTGCATTTTCTCGTAAATTGTCTAAAGTGATTCCAACCCCTATCGCAAACAAGCTCTTAAAAAGACAGGCACATCAATAGTAGTGTTAATAAATTAGGCCTATATTCATTTCCATATCATGAACTATAATAGAAATAATTGAAATAGTCTAAAATAATAGTCCATCTGCCTATCACCAAACTTGCTCAGAAAGTATTCGTTGGTTACATACAAAATGCAAAATTGAAAAATACACTATTTATTACACTTCTCTCGCCAGTATAATAAGCTTATACTATAGTATAGTAACTACAATACTGAAGAAACCACAAAAAGAGTAACATTAAAACTTGTCATTATTAAACAAACTAAGATAGATTCGTAGTAGAAACAGCACCATTTAACATTTATAAGGTGCACGATAATTTTTTTTTTCCGTCTTATATACAAGAGAAATAATAGTAAATACAAAACTCTTACAACAAGACTAAAAGACAAGGTACAGGTTACTTGGACAACAGATGATATGAGGAGCGGGATTTAAAAAAAAAGTCTTATATGCAAAAAAATGAAAAATTAAACAAATCTGGACATAACAGTCACACTTACTACCACAATGATATGCTTAACTACAATCTGATAAAAACTAAAGACTTCGGAGCAATAATGAATTTTCGGAACAAATAATTATCCACAATGACAAATCTAATGGAAATTGTGTATCAAATTGCTGTCTTCGTGCCCTCTATTTTTAAATTGATAAGCTACAAACTAGTATAGGCGAAGAATACTTCTGAGGTAACAGAATGATGCTAGTTTTCCCTGAAAGATCTAATATACCATTCAGATTACTGGATTATTTAACATTCTGAAAGAGAGGTATATAAACAATTGTGATTCCTGGTTTGGATATAGCCTCTGTGAACACGGAATAACGTGAAAATATTGTGTACTAAAGGTTTGTTAATCCGAAAATAATATAGGATTAAGTAATGTGAAAGTATAGACTACTAGTATAGGTTATTTTACTTTCGGATTAACGGACATTGTTTCATTTTAGAAATAATGGACCGCAAGAATAAGAAACCTTCAAGATAATGAACGAACTTGAAACCTTTTCAGGCCAGACTATAAGACCATTGTTTTACATGGGAACATTGTCAACTAGTTTCTAATGAACCGATTTTACTCTCTGATGATGCTGTCAGACTTTGTCGGTGCCCTGTAACAAAAAAGATGCGATCAATCTTACGCTTGATATCACTCGTAAGTCTATGGTAAACCGTGTACGAAGAGTTGCAATCAGTCGTAATATTGATCGTATCACTTTCATGTTACAGGGCACTGATCATTAAACGTATACAAGAAACGGGTGGTACTTTTCATTATCTGTTATATGTTCGTTATCAGGTTTCAAAGCGATCAAAAACTGTGTGAATGCACAATACAAATAATATCTTGCTAGAATAGATCCGTCCATTGTCCGATGGTTCTGCGTTTATTGCCGTTAATCTTGCGCAGTGTGTGATTTGATCGGCAGTCATCCTGTATGCGTTCTGTAGATATGCGATGTGTCAACCGCACCTATAACGAACGTAAACGTGTGGAAAACGACCAAGTACAGTACGAATACAAAAGGAAACTCAAAACCAACGGACAAGGACCGGAGAGTGTTTTTTTTTTCTCATCAGTTTATGTCACCTCACCCGTTTTTGGCCCAATCATGTATGACGCACGGTCAACACACGGTTAGAAAATGTTTTGCGTTGGGTGTGTGTGTATACGTTCTATATCCGTGTGTCTGGGATTTTAAGTTAATTTCAATGCGCCAAGCTTGAGTTCATGTGACTTGCGCACAAGAATAGAGTTGACTTCCCCCGTTAAAGTTCACTCATCTCTTGGTATTGCACATAGTTGGTATGGTACCGGTGTATTGACAGCACCGAGTGAGTTATCCATGGGATATGATAGGACACCCTCAGGCAAGGTGAAGTTGAATTGATGTAGAAGATGCGTAAAGACAAGAGACAGTTCCATCTTCGCTAGAGACTCACCGATGCATACACGTTTACCTGCACAAAATGACGATAAAGACAATTATAATGGTATGAAAATTTGTGATTTGCCAGCTCAAAACCACCATTAAATCGCCAAAAATAATATCAAAAACTTTGCAGCTTTGCTGTACTATGGTGTTAATGCTTACCTACTGTAATATCTCGTTTGATAATATAGGCTATTGCAAACTGCACTTGAATTCGTTCGGCTTTTATTCATATATTAACGTCACAATGGTACGTTTTAAATACTAATTTTCTCCCCGTTTCGCTGCAAGTATACTTTTTCATAAGGTCATTATTATTAAGAAAATTTGATTATATTGTATTCTAAGCATTTATAGAGGTAGATAACCTTGATACAACCTTCTTTATTTTCTCGACTTGCAAGGCAAAACTGTCTTGCAATATCGTCTTAGATTGTTTCTTATTATAACTGGAACGCAATAATTATTCATTACAAATTCATGACAAAAAGCGGTAAACTTAATAGACATTTTGTCGGAGGGAAGGGTAGCGTTCTTGACTCACCAACACTGAACGGAAGAAATTCATCCGGCTTGACACATTTGCCCTCCTTGGTCAGAAAACGATCGGGTTTGAAAGCTCTCGGCTCATCCCAAAGCTTTGGATCACGTGTTATACTCCAATTATTGGCGAAGACGAGGGCGCCCTCAGGGATGTTGTATCCATGGAAACTAAGATCGCCACTCCCCGTGTACATGTGGGGAACCCCCAATGGTATGATGTAATGTAGGCGTAAAACCTCCAGTATCGTAGCTTCAGTGTATGGTAGATTAGGTTTGTCCTTTAACGTAGGCAACCTGGGGGTAAATGGAGACATAAAAATGCACTTCAAATATACAGTCTACTCCTGTTTTAAAGTGCAAAGAATGCATCAAGAAGTCGTTATAACAAGGTAATTTACACGGTCTTATATTAAAACAACTTGACATGTCTCTACGCCATGTGTTCAGTATTATATATCGAGATTACGTTCAAATGAGGTAACTGATTTGGTCCTCAACACCTTGATCGTTATACTGAGAGTTGACTATAATAATATTTTTCAATCTATTCTATTAAACATAATCTTAACTAGTTTAATTGCCTTGCCTGTTCGACTTCTAATGACAACTGGGATTTTGTAAAAACCTGTCAGCAAAATCTCAACATTTTGTCACTTGTTACATATAAAAAAAATTATGTCGACTTGCTATACACAGACCACATAAATCATTAGGGCACTCTGACTTGCTAGCAGTTTCGGTCTGACACTCCCTCCTTAATCACAATTATCCAGCGACGCATATCTTTGAATATTTTAGTCACCTGTCTCGACCGACTACGCCATCGATCTCTGCCTGGACATTCCTCTGAATGTCGGGTTGTGTGATCATATGCAGCAACAACCATCTCATCGTCGTGGTCGTGGTTTCCGACGCTCCGGCGAAGATGTCGGCCAAAGTGAACACGCAGTTGATCTCGTCATAGGAAGATACGGCACCATTCTACAAGACAGAGAGAGAGAGAGATGGAAAGAGAGAGAGAGAGAGAGAGAGATGACATATTAGATCAGTACTATAGTATGTAGTGTTCATAAATATTTTGGATGCAGCCTACAGAAACACGTCAATTTCTTGACTTCTGGAGAAGATCAGGATGTTGTTCTCCATCCTCATCAGCATTTCATCATCATCTTCAAAAGGCATAACATCATCACTACCAACACCGCCATCCTAATCGTTCTCATATCATCATCATCATCATCATCATCATCATCATCATCATCATAATCATCATAATCAACATTAGTACCATCATTATCCTAAACATCAGCAACATTATCATCATCATCATCATCGCCATCATCCTTACCATCCTCATTATCCTCTTCATTATTATTATAATCAACATCATTATCATCACCATCATCACCATCACTGTCACCATCATTATCCTTAACATCATCAACATCATCATCACCACACCATCATCATCATCATCATCATAATCAACTGATCAACATCATCATTATCATCATCATCATCATCATCATCATCATCATCATCATCCTGATAATTACCGGTTGATGTTGACGGATCTTATCGATGTACATGTCTATCATGTCCCGTGGGTGATCAGGATGATGGTCTTTGAGATGATCATCAAGGATCTTCCTCATCTGTGTTATGATGTTGGTCACATTCTGACGGATCTTTGAACCTGGGCTGTTCGGAATGTTGGCTAGGAAGTGCATGAAAAAGAAGATACCTCCTGATTTACCTGGGGACAAAACAGACAAGAGGGGGGGAAAAAAGAAGATGATCCTGTTACGTTCTGAAGGATCTTGTAACCAGGGCTGTAGGCAATGTTGGCTAGAGACGACAAGAAAAGATGATGGTAGCCATGTTCTGAAGGATCTTCGAAACTGTGCTGTTCGGAATGTTGGCTAAGAAGAGCATGAAGAAGAAGATACCGCCTGATTTACCTGTGGACAAAACAGAGACGATAAGAAAAGATGACCATGTTACGTTCTGAAGGATCTTGGAATCAGGGCTGTAGGCAATAATGACTATAGCGAGTTCAGGAAGATGAAGATTTACCTGCGAAGATGAAGATTTACCTGCGGACAAAACAGAGACGATAAGAAGAGAAAGATCATTATAATCAATATCATCAAACAACCAACCTATGTCATGCAGATAGATAGCGAAACCGCCTTAACTCACTTTCTGTGCATATGGGGACTCTGTTAGTGCATGTCTTATAAACACACGTCTTTTAAATATATCTTTTGGGATATATACATAGCATAGGAAACTAAAATGTTTTGAAAAAAGAACTATAGTTTTGTTACGTAGTAACATAATCAAGTCAAGTTGGCTTGTCATGCTTATAGTACAAGACAACACTGCTCTGAACGTTGCATTATGGTTGAGGAAACAGGACAGGTTGAGTATTTAAGGACTTGAGGTGATGATGTATATTTTATCACGGCTGTTTGTTCGTACTGCCTTTAAAACAAAGAATTAAACTCCAGAGCTATTATAAAAAATGGAAAATAAAACAAATAACTAAACTCACTGATCTTCAGATTTGAATTGACAGCATCAAGAAGAGCATTGAAGACTGGGTCGTTATACTCATGTCTGGAACCAAAGACTACGGCACAGATAACGTTGGAAACTGCATTGTTCAGCATCACTTTAGGGTCAAACGGCTTTCTCTGAGAAAACAAAATTTCATCAAAATAAATTTTTTATAGAATCTCCAATTCATTACCTTTAAAAATGGTTTTAAAAAAAAAAGCTAAAAAAAAAAAACTAAAAAAAATGGTACCGGTATATAAAACAAAAGCGTTATGATACATTTAATTCGAATTGCGGAGTCAACCTTCATTATATTGTCACTCATCGAATGGAGCGTGATTGTTTTGTGGATTCTTTTTGTTTTTGTTGTTGTTGATTATTATTAAATCATTTATTTATCATTCATTTTTGGCCGTGGAACATTGATATGATTCCGTATTTAGTACTGCAGGGCTTTTCAAATCACGATGAATAAGATTAGAGAGAAGAAAAGTGAAGGAGGAGATGAAAATAAAAGAGAAATTTGACACCAAAAAAAAAAGGAAAAAAAAAATCAAACTTATGCTTAATAAAAAATAGAACGTCTAAAAATTGACGAGGACAGTAAAATCTATATCTTAGATACATCGTTAAGACCATAAAGACTATGAACAAGACAGTGATATCTCACGTCGCGGAGACTTCTCCAAGACTCGGATACTCTGAGACTCCTCCGAGAAGGTTTCACAACGGAAAGAATCTCACAGGTATCAACATGTTTGATTTTCCCCGTCGCGGAAACTTATATAGGAGACGTTTCTAAGACATATCCGATACGTCTCCGCGACTAGTCATAAACCCGTCTAGTCTCAAACCCGTCTCATGGCTCTTAGTGATAGTGGCATGGCTTTGAGACGGGTTTGAAAGGGTTTTGAAACTTGTCGAAGAAAAAAGTATCGGAGACGTCTCCGCAACGGAAAAATGTATCGTCTTCGCGCCGGAAAAAAAAAATATATCGGAGACGTCTCCGTGATGGGAAAAAATATCAGTGACGTCTTCGTGACGGAAAAATAAGTATCGGAGACGTCTCTGAGTGTCCGAGTCGAAGAGATGTGTCCGCGAAGTGAGATACCACCATGAGTTACATTTATAAAATAACAAACAATACCTCAGTTTTCTTGAACCCTTCCACAAGATGGTTGATTTCTGTAATAATCTTTTCTTCATAGCTGCTTTTCGCCACACCAAGATTTCTGAAGAATGAATGAGCCACCTGCCTTTGTTCCTTGCTGACGTCACCTGATGACGACACGAGGCCTATCAAGAAAATAATGCCTCTTAAGAAACATGAGATATACATATACAAAAAAATAAAAAGTTGTATCAGATAGGCATTTAAAAGTTTTCTAAATGGGATTTCAAGGGTATAATAAAAATTCGTAAAGACACTGGGGATGCAATTATCACGGGTTCGATCAGGCACGCCACATATGTCTTCGGGCAGTACATTTACATTTGCCTCTCCCTACCCAGGTATTAGATAAGAATCACGATGATGACATTGTGTTCGGACAGGTGTCAGAAAGGCTTACAAGCATCCGATGACTTTGGAGGGAAAGCGCATAAAGATGAAACAGTTATCACGCGCTCCATAAATAAAAACTATTATTATTATTATCATCATAAATATGAAAAAGATTCATTAAAATAATACAATGATCATACACACATTTTTAGGAAAATATTTTAATTTGGCAGGTTTGGGGTTCACTATCCGTCATCCTAACACACTAACATTTCCTCCGGGGGGAATTATTTAAATTTTGAAAGGGGTACAGACATACCAAAATTGTTTCGGCCTGCTACGTTGTTATAGATGGGGATCGGCCGGGCCGAGAAATCGGCCCTATGAAAAGCCTCCTTGATGATATTATACTCGCTCAATACTATGATGTCATAGCCTACGAGTCTTAGATGGACGATATCCCCAAACAACACGGGTAACTTGCACAGGAGCTCTAGAGGGTTTAGACGGGTTCTGCATGAGAGAAAAGAAATACAGTCAACTAATAAGGTGGCTCCCGGTAGCAATTTCAAACATGTGTACATGCATGTGTCTACGTGCCTTTATGTTCAGTATAACTAGATTTTTTTACTAAAAAGGAGGTACTGATTGGCTTGGTCATGAGCACCTCGATATATCGGGAGTGGACTGTCATCAAGATGATGAGTGACTTATTAACTGATCTATCTGTTGGGTAAAATAATGGATGTAAAAGTGAGATTTAAAAAAAACAAAAAAACTGCAGATTTCGTTGAGAGTACAAAGATTTGAAAATTGAGGAGGGGAAGCGTAGAAGAAAATAGGGATGGGGAGGGGCGCGGCAGGAGGATAATGGGTCAATAAATTGATCGGTTGATCGATTAACTAATATATTGATTGGCTGATCGATTGAATGATTAATTGATTGAGTTATTTATTGATTGACATGTTGATTGATTAGTTTATTGATATATTCATTTATTGATATATTAATTTGTTAGTTGGTTGATTTAGCCTAATCGATTAATAATTTGATGGATAATACTTGATAAATTCATTGATGATTGATCGATTGGATGATAAATATTGCATAATTGACTTGTCATGCTTGTTGCTTGTTTGATTGATTTGATTCATTTATTGGGTCCATATTATTCCGGGTCAATTGCGGTCATACAAAATGTATAGCGACGATTGACCCTTGATGGGGCCCCATAAAGGGTTCTTTTGACCCTTTATCTTAGAGCGTTATTTAAATTAACATCATGCAGATAAAGATTATACGTACTTTGGTGCATCTATTTCAAATTCTGTCATAACGCGTTTTTTTCCCCCCAAACAGTCCCACGTTAATAAAGATAAGGATAACCCCTCCATATACATGTGACATTATCCAACGAAGTGATAGAAAACGGAATCTATGAATATTAGTTTACGCTTACTCATGTTTATTAAAATTATGTTGCTATGGTAACCAATTGATTGATTAATTCCCACGATACCTGGGCATAATTAGCTTATGTGCTGTCACGGAATGACTGAGCGTTTTATGTGTTTCTTAGAGCCAACTTTCAACCCGATTTCATTACGTAGTAACGATTTCTTTACAAGCTTTTATTTATATCTACACTAAAAAACAGAAGAATCCGGTATCCTATCACTCGCATTATCCTGTAAAACAAATAGTCAATGACTTCACACTATATAATTTTTATATTATGGGCACTCTTTCTTTTATAGAGAAATTCTATAACAATGACTTGTCAAATTTTGTTTTCTCTGTATAAACAGGATTTGGGGCCTTTCATTTTTCTTTTCGTTCTCTACATTTGCAGTGGGTTTTTGTTTCAATCCAGTTCCTGTTCTACCACATGTGCATTTCGTTATCTAGTTGTTATATAAAGAGGAAATAAAACAACTTGACTGAGAGGAAATAAAACCAATTTAACTGCATTTGTATAGGAGACGGTATGCCTGCAAGCACCATAGGGGAGACCGGGGATGGAAGTTACACGGGTCAGTTGTTACAGTTCTCAGTGTGCTAAGAGAGTTCGTGCTAACTGGCATCTATATACAACCTACACATAGCTGCCTGTGATGAACTCCGGTCGTGAGGCTTTCCTCCGTTGTTTTATTAAAAAGTAAATCAACAAAACAATTTTTAACAGTCCCAAGTGAATTTTTGACAAAAATTTAAATGTTGGTAATAGTTCTTACAACTGAAGGCACATGATTTGATAGTCTGGTATGTGAATATAGTAATGTATGTCACTAATATACCCCTGAACCATGCCCTGTAATCTGCCTAATGGCGTGCAAACAGTTGATTTTTATATGATAAAATCACCTATATGGGGTACCTACCCCATGTCGATGTAACAACCTAACGCCCAATTACCATTACACAATGTTAAAGTAATTTTTGTTTCAATTTCCAGGTGTTTAATATTTGATATTTCTATTATTACTTTAGTCTATTCTAGAGCTCTACTTGATCTACTGTTAACGATACCAAGAACTGGAAAGGTTTGAAACAAAAGTATGGTATAAGAGATTTACACATAGTAACAAATTACCCCGTATGTTTAACAAGTAACAATTTAACCCGTTGGTGTAACAACTTACCCCGTATACGGGTAGGTTGTTACAAAAAAAAATGTCTTCATAATAAGAGCTGTAGTTAATAAGTGTTTACATGTTTGCAGTTTATGGCCTCGGTTTAGCCCAACATAAATGACTAACACAAGGACCAAAATGGAGTGTGTGAGTACTTTTATTAGAATTATCTGGCCCAAATTGATTTTGTAACGTCCATCCCGGTCTCCTAAAACTATTTTGGGGAAATTCCCCGATCGTAAAACGACCCCCCCGGTAATCAGGCGCGTATCCAGATTTCGCACCCCGGGGGGCCCGAAGTGATTTGGCGCCCCGTGTACTTTTCAAAATATGCCCCCCCCCCCCGCGGCAAACCATAGGCCTAACGGCTTAAATGGTACTGTTGAAGGATTTTGAAATGATAATTTATTTGAAGTTTTTTTTTTTTTTTTTTTTTTTTTAAATACTTGCCAATGGTGAGTTCATGGAAAAAATCTTCTAGGTATATGAAGTATTACCGCTACAGATGGAAATTACGAATATTTCTAAATACGAGCGCGAAGCGCGATCAGAATTTTTCCCCCCTCTACTTTACGGCTCCGAAAGCACAAAGATTCTAAGCAAATTAAGGGGTAAATCAATTTTGTTTAGATCTTCATCAGAATATCAATGACGGAGCTGTATTTTGTCCCATCAAAACATTTGAAAGCAGCCATATAAAAACATGTGAAATTTGATCCATCAAAGTAAATGTGAAATCAACAAATGTATATTGAATGTTTTGGTGCTTCAGAAATCTCATAATCTGGTTACAAGAAAGACAAAATAGGCGAGCGTGAATCGCGAGCAAAAATTGATGTATCCGAATGATCTCTGAAACGTGACATGTTATGAATGATTCCTCAGGAACAAAATGTAAAAAACTCTTTGAAAATGAAAGAGAGCGCGGAAAGCGCGATCGAGAATAATTTTGCTCTATGTAATAGAGACGCTAAAGTTTAGGATCAATGGGCCTCCATAATTTAAAAGACCGTAAATGTTTGCCACAGTAATTTTACATGATTATGAAAGAGAGATGAATATCTATCTATCTAGCTGCTTATCTATCCTTACTGCTTCCCTCCCTAGTTTAAGAATAATTCGGCGCCCCTAAGTTTAGCCATTTGGCGCCACTAATTATTTGGGCGCCCCCTAAATGTTAGTTTGAATTGGCGCCAACATGTACGATTTAGGTTGATTTGATGCCCCTGGGAAAATGCAAAAATAAATGTAACGTGTATTCAAATAAATTTAAATGTCTGATATTGTATACTATAATGCAAATTATGGTCAGAGAAAAACACAGGCGAGAGCGGAATTTGATGTCTTGAATGATGAGAAAACAATGGCATTTGCATGCGTTCCTTCAGGAACACAAATGTAATAACTAATTGGGAAAAGAAATGATCGCGAGCGCGTAGCGCGAGCCAAAATTTTGATAATGTATAAAAATACAGACCAGGAGGAATAACAAATTTTTAGAGACCATATTCAAGAATACCAAGTTGTTGAGCCCTTAAGTTTCAGGTAAATTCGGCACACCTCCCTAAAGTTCAAGAATAAAGATGGAGCCCTATAGTGTTAAGAGATGAAATTTTTGGCATCCCTACGTCCTCAGGTCAAATTGACGCCCGCCTACGTTTTTAAGCTCAAATATGGCGCCCCCTAAGATTTAGGTCAATCTTGAAATGCAAAAAATGAATGTTAACGTGAAATCAAATAAATGAATGTTTTGATGGGTTAGAATCCATAATGTAAATTTTGTAAGAGGAAAAACACAACGTGCGAGCGCGAAGATGACGGAAGTTTTGAATGTATTCAAATTGATTAGAAACAAGACATGCCCATGCGTTCCTCAAGAACAAAATGTAATATCATTTGGCGGAAAAAATGATGGAGAGCGAAGCGCGAGCGGAAAAATTTTGGCTATGTATATACAGACCCGGATGCATGAATTTTGAAATTTTGCTCTGTCTATTAGAGACCATATTTTAAACCTATTTGTTGCCCCCCTTAGTTCAGGTAAATTCGGCGCCCCATTAGTTTCAGATCATTTCGGCGCCCTATAACGTGTAAGCGCAATTTGGCACCCCTAATTTTAAAATCGATTGACATCCCCTTAACTTCAATTCATGCCTCCCGTAAGGTTTAGGTCATCTTGGGCCCGTACGTGAAGCTCAATTTGACGCCGCTAATAACATGTATGTTGAACATGAAATTTGAATGCAAAAAAAAAATAATAATAATAAAAGAAAAAAGAAATAAATAATAAAAATGTAACGTGAAACAACGTAAATTTAAAATGTTTTTGACGGTTGAGAAATCCCATAATGTAATTTCCTGGTATCAGAGGAAACATAGGCGTGTGGCGAATAGAAAACGGAAATTTTGATGCATTCGAATGATTAGAAAACAGGTCATTTTACGCGTTCCTCGACACAATGTCAAAAATTCAATGGGAAAGATATGCCGAGCCGCGTAGCGCGAGCGAAAAATTTGCTATATATATAAAACCAGGAGGCATTGTAAATTTTTAAAACTTGCTATTTCTAGATAGACCAATTTAAAAGACCCCTCTGTTATTTTGTGTGTGTTTTTTGGGGCCCCTTAGTTTCAGGTAAATAGGATAGTTGGAGCCAACTAAGTTAGAAAGATTTGGCAACCCCCTTAGTCCAGGATCATTCGGCGCCC
>CALNVZ010003433.1:50275951-50312243 GCA_940671915.1 Paracentrotus lividus | reverse complement strand
AGCACCCTATGTTTACTGTCGAATTTGGCGCCCCCTTAATTAAAGGTCGATTTGGCGCCCCCCTAAATAAATGTCGATTTTGGCGCCCCCCTAATTTAAGGTTCGATTTGCGTTCCCCTATAAGTTTAAGGTCAATTTGGCGCCCTTTAGTTACTGTCAATTTGGCGCCCCTAATTTAAGCGTCGATTTTGGCGCCTCCCTCTACTTTTATAAGGTCGATTTTTGGCGCCTTCTAAGTTTAGGTCAACTTTGGCGCCCTTAGTTTACTGTCGATTTTGCCGCCCCCCATTTTTTTTAAGGCGCCCTTCCCCTCTCCTTTTCCCTTCTTCTCTCTCTCTCCTCTTCTCTTTTTCTTTTTTTTTTTTTTTTTTCCTTCCTTTCATCTTTTCCCTTTTTTCCCTTCCTCTTTCCCCCCTTTTATCCTTTCTCTTTTTTTTCTCCTTTTTCTTCTTCTTTTTTTTTCTTCTTTTCTCCCTTCTTCCTTCTTTTCGGGCGCCCCCTGCGCGCCCCGGGGGCCCGGGCCCCGTACAAAGCCCCCCCCCAGAATACGCGCATGGGCTTATTGAACCGATAGTCATAATTCTTTGCCATCTATACCTCATGTCTTTCCCAGGTTGTTTTCAAATTGACGTATCGCTGACATTATGCTAAAAAAAAAAAATCCCTCTCACTCTACAAAGCTTTCGATGATCTTATAGTGTCGGAATCCATTGTTTAAAGAAAAGAGGATCAGGGGGGGGGAGAGCAACAAATTTATATAGAATGACTATGTTTATTGCAGTGGTTTTAAAAAATAGGACCCATGACTACTTAACCCTCCCCCCCCCATCAACCCACATCAGATTTGTGGTTGTAACCCACTATTTGTCTTGATTTTTGTAACTAATCCGCTTATTAGTACCTGTATATTTTACGTTTGAGAGCTTTGACATGTCGTTTGGTTGATCATTGATTGCCTGCATCATGATCTAACAATCCATAACAGGCAAAACACGAAGAAAAAAAAAAAACAATAAGACACAGGATGGACGCAAATTTGCATGTGCTTTTGTACAAGTATTGTTATATCTAACATAATTTTATGTGCAAACGCCTAAAATAAATAAAATTATTTTGCGAAATCGGACTATCGTTTATAAGTACAGTATACGTCCTTCCGTATTTTTGTTCAATTTTCAGACAGGTCTATTTGATTCATCTTTGTTACCAACGTTTGATTTAGAGTAAACCACTATTATTGATTACTTTTGATGTTACAAATTAATAAAGGAATCTATTTTTAGTTTCAGTGCATCTTGAGCGACTATATGTATTTCGACCTTGAAATTTGTTAAAGTTTAAAGCGCCATTGTATCCCTGCACTATTTATTAAAGGGGAAGTATCACCCTGGAATTGTGTGGTTCTTATTTAAAAAATGCAGAAAAATAAAGAAAAATATGAGTGAAGGTTTGGGAAAATCGACCAATATGATGAAGATTATGAATATTCAAAGTTTTGATATGTGACGTCACATGCGAGCAGATCTTCCTATTGTAGTAGTTAAATTTCCATAAATGTCATTTTTGTTCAGAAGAAATTAATTATTGTTCACTGTGCGGTCGATATACCATCAACATATGTTCATATACTGACTATACTCAATTTACCATTCCTTTAATTCAAGGAACATTTTGAAAAGACCAAATTTATTGAATTTACATACACAACCAATGGAGAGCTGCTCGCACGTGACGTCACAGAATCAAACTTTAAATATTTCTAAACTTCGCTATTTTTTGTCGATTTTCTTCAACTTTCACTAATAATTTTTAAATTAGTTTTTCCTTCATTTTTTAAGACATAAAATTCCAGGGTGAACTTTCCCCTTTAAGGCAATGCGGACTCCAGGACTTAAAAGGAACGAAGGGGGAGAAGGGCAACAACTCAGAAATTCGAAATAGGGCGCATCAAGATTTTTCCGTTATTAATCATGTTACAATCAATGAGTATTTTTCTAAAATTGGCGTTGTGGCGAGCACCGTCTACACACAATTGCAGTTCGTGCAGTCTCATGCTGATTTAAGTGGAAGCCGGAGGTTAGCCGAAGTGTTGAAAACATCTCCTTTACATGAGGAGTGGAGCGTGGACAATATGATTTGTGAATACTCCGATGTCTTCACCGCGGTCTAGTCACCGAAAATGACTACATTTGCTTTACTCTTATATTATATTTTGTTAGAGTTTCAGGTAGTTCGACACATGTTCTAAGCTATGAGATGATCATTACTAAGGATCAAATATATTGATATCCGGTGCCTGGGTAATTTTAAATGATATATCTTCATCATCACTTGATCTATTTTTATTCATATCTTACCTAGGTATATTTGTGATTTAAAGCTTGACTAGAATTAAGTATCTCGGGTTTTTCCCACTGTTTTGGAAGTGCGGTAATAGGTGAATGCTCAGATGAATAATTTTGGCCGGTGGTATGTGCTGCCTCGGGCTCATCTCGTCTGTGGTGGAACCCCTCCGTTGGCGACGATTATGTTTGCTCAGATAGCATCAAACAGAAGTAAATTAGTATACCAAATCATTTTTCATCAATACGGGAGTGTACATGGGATCATCAGATTGGTTGAAGGCTTTTTGAGTAACCGTCCACTTGTTTTCAACGTGACTCTCCCAGGTTGCTGCTCAAGGTGAAAGGAAATAGCATTTGGCAAGTTAAATATTGTATTCAGCTTTTATTTATTCAGTACTGGCGTCTGCTCGCTCTCTATGTACAGGGTAATAACTTTACTTATTCCTTTGCGCATATGTTATGTAAATTTATAGACCTTAGTCTCAGCAAGAAAAGTGCCAGTATTACGTAATGTTCTTAAAAGATTTCATTAATGTATTTCCTCTCACAGGTATGTAATTGTCGGCTCGTTTGTTGGGACTATTATTATATTTATTTTTCTTCCTAATTTGTATGATTTTTCGTATCACTATATACCTTTTCTTTGCTTCTAAATATATAAATAATAATCATATCATCACTTACTAATTACAACGAGTCAATCATACATTTAAATAATGTGCATGTGTATCAGTGATAAGTGTATATGATTTTGTTATATAACTTTTTAGACTATTAGGAACTCATGAAAATCTCTTTGTCGGTTCTCTATTTGGTTTTGAGACTCGAAGAGACGAGAGAGTCCTTCCAATCAGTGTACTCGTGTTCTTATTAAATTATTTGTATTCGGTAGACTAACAATTGGTCCTCCCTGAATATTTAGTATACTATAATGTAGTTGTTGTTGTTTTTATTTTAGCGGCGACTTTCATTCATGTTTAACATGTGTTATATGAATATGTCTAAGCCTTTGGTTAATATTCATAACAATTGGTAATGAGTGTATAGAAGAAAGCGCAGGACGAGTAAAATAATCACTTGCATATTTTGACGAAAAAAATTAACATTTTGAAATTCATAAAGTCTAGGCATGTATCCTGCACCGTATCCTCATTCGGATGTCGTCAATCTCACATATCTACTTTTAACTCATGAACATTTTTTTTTTATTCATCAGGTCATCTGCCCCTTTAGGGGGCTCAGCTCGACATAAGCACGGGTGGTCCTATTCTTTATGGCAATCCTTTTACATCTGTATTCATTTATGAGATCCATTCATGGCTGTATATATTTATTTCAATTTATATAAATTATAATAATAATGATAATATATAATATTACCGTCTTATTTATATATGCGCTTTTCCCAGTGGCTCAAGCACTTTTGTATCTCATAATATTGTGATCACTGACATAATCAATATGATAGCAATATGAAGGGACAAAACCAGGGGAAGAACAGTGACACAATTTATGGCAACCAGCATGATTATCTGGATTGATATTATCGCTTCTTGCTGTTGGTTATAAACATAGATTAGAAGTCGGCTAACTTTAAATTAGGTGATTTGAGATGGAGATGTGAGAGAAGAGAGAGATGAGGGGGGAGTAGAGAGGAGAGAGAGAGAGGGAGAGAGAGAGAGAGGAGGGGGGGAGAGAGAGAGAGAGAGAGAGGAGAGGAGAGAGAGAGGGGGGGGTGAGAGGAAATAAAAGTCCATGTTTGTAATTCTACAGACGTCCAAACACACTTCTCATTGTACATATTCTATAGAATAATAAGCTTAATTGTTATGGGTTCATTGAATCGTGATAATTGCTCATTCTAAAGGTAGATTGTATTATACTATGGGGTTGTCCGTTCTTAAAATGTCATAAAGAACGAAGGCATTGAATATGGTGCATCCACAAATCCTGCATAATAAAGAGGGATGCAGAATTTGCAGATTTTTTCTTCTTTTTCTTATTTCTTCTTTCTTCTTTCTTCTTCTTCTTCTTTTTTTTTTTTCTTCTTCTTCTTCTTCTCTTCTTTTACTTCTTCTTTTTTCGTTCTTTCATCCCCCCCTACACTGTGCATAATTTCTTGTACTTCGGGCACGTTTGTCTTGTTGCAATTCTAATTATGTTCAACATTAGACGTAACAGGGAATTTACGTCTATGGTTCAACTAAGACCAATTTGTTTAATGCGTCAATCTTGTAATATAACACAATTAGGCCTACATGTTGTATGGGTGCTACATGTCATGAGAATTGGGGAATATGAAGTAGTGATGCTATGCCAGGTAATTAACTATTGCAATTTGAATTGTCCACAAACAAATGTTGTTAAATATATCGTAGATACATGACACTGAATCGTTTAGTAACTATATATTCTGTGACAATTCAATATAAACAATATAATTATTATAATATTTGCTTTTCACTTCCTCAACAATGAATATACATGTATTCCTAAGATCTAGAGTTAAAAAAAGTTTTTTGTACATGTGAAACTAATTCATAAATTACTAAAGGCAGTGGCGGATCCAGGATTCAAGGATAAGGGGCGCCAAGCCCGATATGGGGGGGGCGCCCAAATTGTCTGATTTTAACTGTTACAGTCATGAGTGTTTTTTCAAATTATGGGGGGGGGCGTGTCCTGGCCCGCTGAGTCCGCCACTGCTAAAGACACATCACTATCATTAACATCTATAGGCCGAACAGAAGATATAAGGGCTAAATTAGTTCATCCCACAATAGAATGGTAATAGAGAATGAGACAATACTTTATCCATTTTTACGGTGCCGATTCGAAATGTATTTCGAAGATGACTTATTCTGAAGACATTTACTGGGGTAATCACAAGTGGGTCTTTATGTGCCAGAGGAATCAGCAGAATTGCGTACACTAATATTATTTTTCATAGTATTTAATTGAATGACGTTGTGATCTTGTCTATAGATCATGCATGATAGACTCGAAAGCATCTTTCCCCCCCCCCCCGTCTCTATCTCTAAACAATCTGTTATGCTCTCGCCATTGTACACCTTCTACATATTTTCGGATGTAGTTGTTTGACTACACACATTGGATAGACACCGTAACCTCTTCAGCAGTTGGTTGATGTTATTCATGTTTATGTGAAATGTTCATATCTTTGGGGAGTTAAACTTTATTGGGCGTGGTATACCGTAATTTTTATTCAGAGTGGCATGCTTAATGAATAAGAATTAATCTGTATATAATCCATAGGGGTTGTGCATGAACCGAGCATGTGGGGTCGGGATGCTTTTGATGATAACATACTTCCAAGTCAAAAACATGCACTGTCAGTATCTTCAAATTAGGTTTGCATTAGAAGTCAACAGATAAATCAGGTGCTGTCAAATGTTCGTAAATGGTTATATTTTACTTAAGTTTGGCATGGAAGATATCAAGATTCTGTTGACGTAGCACTTGGTAGAATGACGGTCTACGTTCTTTACTTGTGTAACTCGTTACTAAGGCAGTCAGTAATAGGACGTCGTATAAGACGTCATCGCGCACGACAAAATAGAAGTACGTCGATTATCACCGTCAATTTAGACATTAGATGATAGACGCTACTTGCGTTGGGGCAAGTTGTCGTCATAAAGATCGTAAATTCTGGACGTCAAAAGACGTGAAACAGGAAAAAGACGTACATATGACGTTATTTACACAAGTTTTTGCATATCAGGGAAAGTCCATTGTTTATTCGAATCCTCCTATCCCTTTCTCGTTTCTGATAGACTGTTATCATGTATAGTCTTAACCGTATGTTAACATATATATGTTTTATCTTCTATATATTTTCTCTATCTCTCCCTTAGCTCCTTCTCTCTCTTCTTCATTCTTTTCTTCTTTTTATTCTTCTTCCTTCAAGGGATTCTGGCAATTTTCATTTCAAAACATCAATGTCAAGCGCTTTTGTACAATCCAATTAATGACATACAAAATTAAAATACGCCAGGCTTTGAAAAAAAAAGAAGAGAAAGAATCAAAGTAATTTTGGTGGGGGAGTATTGTTCCTTACCTGACAATGAAAGGTATGCTTCCCAACAATGGCCATGCCTGCGGGCCCGGCGGTAACTTCCTCCTCTTCCCGTTGAGTTCACGAATCAAGTACGATGAAAGAAGAACGCCGAGGGCGGAGAGGAGGACGAACTTGACATCGAGCATCCAAGCCAGATCCATGACGGCGACGACCACGACGACGACCACCACCAACGATTCACGTTGTGTAATAGCAAGAGAGGTACTATACGAAAAGTAGGACGCTCTAAGAGTGAACCTACAGCCGAGAACTACAGTGGAACAGGGCTCTGCATAATAGTTTCCAACCCGGTTATTTGCTCGATTCCACCACTACACACTGCCAGGAAACTATCTTGTTTACTATTTTCCAGTCAATTCAACTTCCTTATCTTTAGTATCACTGTGATGCGACTTTTCACAGTGCTGTAAAGTAAGTGAAGTGGTTGAGCAACCAGGGTAATGGTTGTTCTCAATCCACCCGGCCCAGCGCGGGAGGGGGAGGGGTAATCACAGGGGGTATTTTTCATTGAAAACGAATCATTGAACCATGTTCACAATTCAATAGGCATGTCATTTTCCGTCAGAACCTAAATTACCAGATTTATTTGGGGAAAAAGGTATGACGACATTGGACAATAAGAGCTGACGACATTGTTTACTATATGTCGTTAATTTTTTTTTAAAGGAGCGGATGCATGCCTACTATAAATGAATTCAGGGAAATACTTGTCCGCTCCATAATATTTCTTTGTTTTATTGCGTTGTACCTATTTTGTTACCCAACATTTCAAAGTAGCCGGACTCATAAAACAATTGAGTTTATAATATAATGAGATTCGTAATTGGAGCAACAAAATAGCCCAAGGTTAAAGTCTTTCAATACATATAATATGCATGTTCACGATAGGTCAAATATGTCATTGAATCATTAAATAATTATACGCATGCTTATGACTTTTATAACTCTATAACGAGTGAATACCTCTTGACATGTAGGATGAAGGATTATTTCACTCTATATCGAGCGATATTAAAACTTCGTATGTGCCAGATTTTAAAGGGGTCAGCCTTCTTACTCGCTAACCGAGCGAGCCAGTTTCCCACCCAAAATCGATATGCAGGCTAAAGACTTCCACTCGTTTCTGAAGCCTCTTCGACTAATTCCCATTTCGTGAAATCTCAGTTTCGTCTAATGTCCACTTGGTCTAACACCACTAAAAATAGTAAATTCAAGTTTAAAAAAAAAAAAATAAAATAATAATAATAATAAACTGGCGATATACCAAATAAAAATACATTTATATAGTTTTAGACAAAATGAGCAGTTTTAGACCAAGTGGTCATTCGACCAATGAGAATTAGGCCAATGTGTTAGTTGACCAAATGGGTTTAGCCATCTCGTATTATATCAACTGCTAGTCCCATTTACCACTTTTATTGTTTTATTTCTATGTATATAAAATATTATGTCTTCTGTTTGTAGTGAGATGTTATTGTTGGTAAATAAATAAATAATAATTTATCATAATCATTGTTTTGTATGGTGTATTATAATCAATTATGAATTGAAAATGTGAAATGCTGTTATCCAGCCTACATAAACAGGCCCGTAATTAGGATTTTTACGGGAGGGTTCGAAATCTGCAAAATTGGACAAAAAGGTACATCAAAATTTTTTCACGTCACGCCTTGAAACGTCAAACCTTAAAAGATGAAATTTCATCGGTGATTGAGATTGACAATTTTCACTAACTCTAAAACATGAAAACATTTGTGAGTGTATTTTTAGTAGATGCGCTCTTCAATCTGCCCTGGGTTAACCTAGAGATCTCACGATCACAGCTGCGGGGGGGGGGGGGGGGGCACATAATCATGCGCTTATACTGGGCTCCCTTCGGGTACGTAGGCGCTGAAGGGGGCGCCAAATTGATTTAGAGGGGCGCCAAAGTGACATTAGGACGCGCCAAACCGACCTTAAAGTAAGGGGGCGCCAAAATTACCCTTAACTTAGGGCGCCAAATTGACCAAAAAGCAAAAAGCCCCCCCCCCCCCCCCCCCCCAAAAAAAAAGAAATGAAGAAAAAAAATCTTTAGACCATATACCAGATAGACCCGTATGGCCAATATGACCTTCTTGACGGCCGAAGGTCATTTTTTAAAAACACTTTACCTACCCCACCCCCCCCCCCTTCACGCTTTTGCTTGCCCGATGTGACGGGCGGAAAAAATTGGATGTACCATTGGGGCACCAAAATCCCGTGGGGCTCGGGGTGCAAAATCCTGGGTACGCGCCTGCACATTATCATGGCCAAACACCGCCTGTGAATAGTGCATCTAAAAATAAATAAATAAAAAAAAAAAAGGTTAAAAACCCTCCAACAAACAAACAAACAAACAAACAAAAACAAAGAACAAACAAAACAAACAACTACAACAATCAAATAAAGAAACAAACTTCTTGATTGGATAAAAAAAGAAGATTAAGAAGAAGAGGAAGAAAAAAATCTTCACACAAAGATGGTTATTTCACCTCGTGGCGAGCAGAGGTCCGCTTGACAAAAAAAAAAAAAAAAAAAAAAAAAAAGGATAAGAAGAAAGAAAAAACGGGACTCCTCTCATATAAAGAACCAATTTTTTATATTTTTTTATTTTTATCTTTGCTTATCTCAATTTCTTTGGGGGCGATTGAGCGACCTCACCCTATCCCTATTAATGATTATGATACCCTTCTTAACGGCAGAAGGCAGTTTTTTTTATTATTCAATGTGAAGGCGCCTAGTTGAGGCATATATTTTTTAGCTTTTTTTAAATATTTTTTTTATGGTTTTGGCGTCCGCTTCTGAGCTCAAACTGCATCATTGGAAATCTAACACTGGAACTGGATAAGGTCATCGACATATTTGATTTCGATTGATTAGTTCACCGGATGGTGTAAAATGTAGACTTTGGACCTGAAGGCAGCTCTAGAGCTAATCTCCTCAGTAACGTGAAAAAAATGTTATCTCATTTTTATCGAGGGTTGTATTTTTCGACGATACCACTTATTATATCATTTCTCGCGCATGCGTAGATTAATTAGTCCACATGTCTGCGAAAATTTTAAGACGTGTCCTCTCTTTCCCGGCTGCATTTCGTCAGAGAACTTTCCACAAGATCTCTGTGGCTTCCAGTTCTCAACCTTCTAGATTCCTGTTCGCAAATAGTCGGATCTTAGCAATGGCGTATTCTGTTGAAGCACGTGGTGCACCCAACTCTCTGGACTACCGTCTGTTCTTCAGTAAGTATGCATGGGCGCCGAGCTGGGTTGGGCTGCGCTGATTGATTGCACGGGTAAGGCCCGGGCGCGGGCACTGTCCCCGGTGTTCAACGGGCACCGCAGGCCAGGCGGGTGACATGGGCGCCGCTAGTATACCGTGTGCAATATGTATTTACCTTTACCTTTACCTTTACCGCAAATACTGGAAGAATGCAGGATAGCAGTCGAGCTTCCAGGTCTATCTTCTTGTCAGCTCAGTACATTATTGTACTCTTCACATTATTTGTCAGATTTAGTTTCAATTTCAAGGAGACAATAGGGCAAGAGGTTGCATCAGATTCTATGTCAGAGACTACACATCAATTGTCACATTCTAATTGTCACCCCCTACATCATGCTTGTATTAAACTTATAGTACTTAGGGGAGTAATGATTTCGGCTTCGAAACGAATATGTCAACTTAGCTGTTGAAAGATCTCGAACCTCCTTGCGGACATTGAAAAATGGTGGACAAAACGACAAGAGGGTCATTCCATGCCAATTCACCCAATGGGTTACACCCTACCATCTCAGAATTTGCTCAAATTTGGTACACATAAAGTTTAACATTACTTTCCCATGAAACAAAAAAAAATAGCGTAAACGGTCCGTCGGTTTCCGAGCTATGGCCCGCCCTTTTTGATTCGTTTTGGCAAAAATGGGTGTAACCTTCAATTTCAACGGCACAATGCGCCTGAACTGGTTGACCAATTTTTGTGAAACTGCAAGAACTGCAACAAGAGATTGCGAGCCTTCCGTTAGCTCATCTGGCCCACTCCATCACAAACCTCATACTCCTTGGTACTGATGCTGACCTGCCTTCGATTACTTCAGAGCCAACACCTAACCATCATACTATGTCCCTCCAGTTCCTGTCTGTCTTGCATGCTAAACGTACAGTTGCTGTGAACTCTAATTGTTAACACTCATTTGTAAAATTCCTCTCACAAATTGTATCTGTATCTTGTACCTGAACTGTCCTCTTCATGTGCTGTAATTCATCGTCAATTTCTCAACCTTTCTGCGTATCATCATGATCCCGCAGTTCTCCAGCACTGGAGGAATTCAACTAAAGAAGAAGAAGAAGGTACCATTCAAAAGGAAATTCAAAGAGGAATTCAAAAATGGTATCAAAATTAATATAGGAGCAATTTAAAGTGCTATGACCTGTGACCTTTCCTTTAACCTTGATTTTGACCCCCAGACGAATAATATTTTTACTTGATTTTTATGTATGTTAATTGTCAGTATGATATTAACATAACATGTAAATATTTAGGATGATATTTTATTTCTTCACCTTTAAAAACTCTTTTTAATGTAATTTACAAAGTTTCTGTTACGCCCACATACTGATATTTGGGTTGGTAATGTGTGTACAAGTCTCCATTATAGGCTTACTTGAATACTTCCAAACTGAAGTTAAATTACATTCAATGAAAACAGGAAACTAAACATTTCAAGTAATAAAGGAGACATTAAACACAATGATAATGTATACATGTACGTAGACTCCATTTGCTTTAATATGAATAGAGACATTTGTTTAGCCTTTTAGATTGGGGTGCAATAGGTATACAAACAAATCATCAGAAATCTGCGGTTTTGACAAAAAACAAAATGCTTCCTACATGTAGTCAGCTCTACTGTCCCAAACTGGATACGTCCTTGAGATCTTTGAAGCATCAGCAACTGATATGGAATACATTATGGCATTTGATTGTAATGTTACTTCAGTTTGAAAGTATTCATGTAAAATGGAATCTTGTACACACATTACCAACACAAATATCAGTATGTGGGGGTAACAATAACTTTGTAAATTACATTAAAAAGAGTTTTTAAAGGTGAAGAAATAAAATATCATCCTAGATATTTACATGTTATGTTAATATTATACTGACAATTAACATACATAAAAATCAAGTAAAAATATTATTCGTCTGGGGGTCAAAATCAAGGTTAAAGGAAAGGTCAAAGGTCATAGCACTTTAAATTGCTCCAATAATATTTTTGATACCATTTTTGAATTCCTCTTTGAATTTCCTTTTGAATGGTACCAGTTTCACAAAAATTGGTCTACCAGTTCAGGCGCATTGTGCCGTTGAAATGGACGGTCACACCCATTTTTGCCAAAACGAATCAAAAAGGGCGGGCCATAGCTCGGAAACCGACGGACCGTTTACGCTACTTTTTTTTTGTTTCATGGGAAGGTAATGTTAAACTTTATGTGTACCAAATTTGAACAAATTCTGAGACGGAAGGGTGCAAAATTGCACTTTCATTGGGTGAATTGGCATGGAATGACCCAAGAGGAAGAAGGAAAGTAGATCTACAATCTACTGAGTCTGAGACTGAGAGAGCGAAAGGAAATTAGCTAAAACTTGAAGAAAGGAAGGGAAACGAACAAAGAGATACCAAGTCTGCTTGGCAGGTCGAAAAGATGGGTTTAACACTGTTGCAAGGTCCGGGGAGATGGGGTGAAGAATAAGCATCGATCAGTTAGACCGTTTTTACTGGTTTAAGCTTAACAGCCATCCCGTGTAACTCGACACCCATCGCTTAAAATTTCAAATATAACCAATGAAAAAAAATATAGTACTTTTTGGCTAAGTACATATTCAAATGGTATAAATCTGAATTTTCATCACCTTTTATCTTCAAACGACCGAGGTACACCACCTCAAAGAGACAACAAATTTGCTCCAAAAAGTATGGTTTTTGGTAATGATTTTAATGATTCTATTTAAAGCATGTTTCATAGTGAGTAGATTCCTAAATTTTAGTATTCTGATTTACTTTATACCCATCTTGTCATATCACATTGGTTCCTGCATTTATGTGAACCGAGCTTGACAATATTTCAAATTGAAAACACCCTCGAAATGTGTCACGCGAGTCACAAAAATACACCCATATTTTTAGTTCACTTAAAAAGTAGTAGAGTGTATGATTTGTAGTTGATAAAAAGTAAGGAGAGCTTAGGTCTTCAATCATACCACCAAAGAAAATTTTCAAGTGCAGACCCCTTCATTGTGAAAAAACACCGTAAAGCACTGTCACGCGAGTCACTTTAGGGTTTCTTAGGGTACTGTCACGCGAGTCACATTTTACAAAACAAGCAAAGTTTAGGCAAATAAAGATAATGATTAGGATTTTGTAGAAAAGAAATAAAATCTGCCTTCAAATAAGTCTTGTAAAATGTTCTGATTATCATATTGAGGATAACAATTGGGTTATTTGGCCAAAAATGATAAATAATAGGTAAATTTTACATTGGAATTTGGGTGAAAATTAGAAAAAGTGGATGGATTTCAACCCCCTAAGATACTTGCCATGCAGCCATGGAGTTATTAAATCTTTTGAAACTTAAATCTTTTGAAAGCATCCTGTTAGGACATATTATGAAATATAATCCCTCAAAATTTCATACCTTTATCTTAAATATTTTCTGAGTTATCAAAATTTATAATCATAGGTTTTCATACATGTATTTGCTATTCTATAAATTATGTTGCTACAATACACAAGTCAATGGGAAAAATCACCATTTTGCATTGCATGTTCCAAGACCTCCAAATCTATCTTGAATGAAATAATTCTTTTGTTTTAAGTTGTATGTGATACAACTGACTATAAATATTTTGTTTGGTTGAATTGTGGCCCATTCTACTATATGTAATCATGATAATTGGTTCAACTTTTAGTCCAAAATGACACTCGTCACGCGAGTCACACACCTGTGTCACGCGAGTCACATTTTGAAATGGTGATAGAATTAAAATGAATGGCCAAAGGATACTGAAATTTTTACCAAATCATTGCTTAATGTTTCAAAATTATCTCCAGAAAATTTCATCCACATTGGATAAGTAACTTCTGAGGAAATTTCAGTCAAGTACAGTAAGGTCAGAAACCTTTAATAGTGTATCCAACAAAAAATGACTTTGCAATTAAAATTTCTTTGTGCTAATGTGTCATTACCTTGATTGAAATAAGTTAGAAAAACAGGTCTGCATCATGAAATTTTGAAGTAATGAGCCTTAACAAGTTGAAATTTTGTGTAAATGTCACGCGAGTCACAATGGAATGGCTGTTAAGTAGAAGAATTGGCGAAATCGTGGGTCCAGCGTCATTGACCCCCAGGGGGAAACTATTTCCGTTAAATGGCTATGTTAGTTAATTTTAATGTTAACTGATATATTATAAATCAAAACATTGTATTTATGCCAATAAAATTCAGTCAAATAAATTATTTATAGACTAGATCTACTGCATTTTTGTATATATTCTATGTAAGGGGCGACAATACTTATTGCACATGGTATACATGTACTAACAACAACAACATTTAATAACAACAACAATAATTTATATATATATTTTTCATAACCATTCATCTACATTATTACAATAGAATCTTACATATTAAAATCAGAAAATATGCCTGTCCCCCCCCCCCCATTTTTCAAAATCAATTTGTGGAACTTTGTGACTTTTTTGCTGGACGATCGTTTGGTAAAAAACACATTAAAAAATTGCATTTATGCAGCCAGGGATTCTTTAATGCATTGCCGTTTGCAGTCAAAGTCTAATATACAAAGTGAACAGAAAAGAAGTATTTTTTTGGCGTGAAATATCTTTGCTTTTCATTTTATTATTATTTTTTAAATCTTTATGAGATTATTCAGGTGCATGAAATTAAGTTGTTTTGAGATCCCTCTGAGTTTTTTGCCAAAATATTTTCTGAAAATCTAACAGTTAACCAAAGTTTTAACAAAAGCTCAGAAAAGAATACAATATTTAACTCTATCAATTTTTCAGCAGTCGATGTTCATCTTGCTGAGCATTTTTTGCAACAAAATAAACAATTATCCATTATCTTTGTTGGGAAGCTTTAGGAGCCGTGAGGTTAAAAGGTCAAGGAACATGGTAGCTCTTTAAGGATAAATTACCACTTGGTCTAAATCCAGTTGAACATGCCTTTTTATCTTCAATCCCATATTAGGGTTGGGCAAATAATGAATTTTTCTGAAAAGTTATGTCAAACAAGTTATTCTATAGTCAAATTTGATGTAACCAAAAATGACAATGATTTTTGTGTACGATGAAGTCTGACGTCCTAAAGTGCACAAAACCAAAATAGTGTTTTGCCCATTCATCACACACTTTATAGGTATAAACCGTTTTATTTGTTTCTTATGATTTTGATGGTTTTAAAGCTCAAATCTGACAATTTTATCATGACAAGTAATCTAGTATGTTAGAGTGTTATTAGTGATTTTGATATGAGGTGATTTTTGCCATATGACTGAAACTAACTACCAAACTACACAACAGTCAACTTAGTAGGATTATCATGTTGGATTAATCATGTGGGTTCCCTGACACCCAAAAGACATATAAAAACGCATAAAGTGTTATTACTTAAAAAAAGTATGATAATTGGGCATTAATACGCTTATTTGGCGGCCATTTTGTTTTTGCCACTTTAGCGACGTAAGACTCATCGTATCAAAAATAATTGTCATTTTCAGTTTCTACGTCGAATTTTACTGTAGAAACAACTTGTTTGAAAAAAAAAGTTGAGATTCGCCCAACCCTACCCATATGCTTAATTCCATTTCGTCTACAACCAGATTGGCTAATTACGTTTTGCCCACTTCAACTTCTTTGATATTGTACTGTCATTTAAAACTGTGACAAGGGCGAAATACTTATCCACAAGTAGTGTAAGGATGAGTTTGGTTAAAATAAAAATTCTGTGATATTAAAAGATGTTGATCGATGTGCTGACGACGATTAAAAATTTCACGTTTTGAGTTGAAGAAAAATGTCTTCTTTGCTTCGTCATGACTCATCACCCTTTGACTGTAACCTGGGAGAGTTAAGGAAGACGCACCATAACACAAAACTATTTTAAGGCCCGGTCTCACGTTCCTGGAGCGGTGAAAAAAAATTAATCACCGCTCGTTACCGTTCACCACCGTTTAACAGAAGTTGGCCACCGTTAAGGCAACGCCGTATACCGTCGGCCACCGCTGATGGTCCCGAGCCCTCCTACCGCTCCGAAAGTTTTGAGCTGCACAAAATATTGCGAGCGGTGAGGAGCGGGCAATTTTCCGCTCCGGCAAAGTTCACCACCGCTCCAACAACGCCCAGTCAAAATTTGGCACCGCTAGACGCAAGTTAATGGACGCTTAGGTCCGCTAGGCCAACGCAGAAATCTTGACCGCTGGACCACCGCTGTTTCGCCAGCTTTGCCCGGGCGGTGATTAAGGACGTTGCACAGTTATGTTTCTGCGCATCTCGACCGCGCATCCTGGGCGCGCATTATTTACTACGTCACAATGGAAAAATATACAGCACTCATGGGCGATCCAGATAAACGAAATGAACTTTATAAATATGTTATTTATTCCTTCTTTTTGTTCATTATTTACCTACTTGCAGAGATATGTAAAGCATTTATGTTGGTGCATGTTCGTGTTATTCTAGAGATTGCGATGGATATGAAATGAATTGTAAATGTTTGGGAGCAGGATTTTGAATAAGTCGAAAATTAGATAGAGTATTTTTGGCACGTTTCGGTGGTTTTCAAGTCGACTCGCCACTATTACAGCGCCGATATTTTGAAAACGAGCACATGGACCCCCATTTTTTAATGTTCCTACTGTTTAAGTGTATATTCCTCTACAACTTGGCAAATTTTGATGAAATTTGCATGGATTTTGAATGTTCGAGAACATGATTTTGAATCAAGTGTAATATAGGTTGGATTCTCAGACTTATTTGACGTTTTCGGCGCGTTCTTGTGGTTTTCAAGCCAATTCGCAACTATTCGGGCCCCGATAGCTTAAAAACCAGCACATTGACCCCCTTTTTGAATGTTTTTACCCATTGAGTATGTATTCCTCTACAACTTTGAAATTTTTTATGAAAATGACATGGATTTTGAATGTTTGGGAGCATAATTTTAAATCAAGTGTAATTTAAAGTGGATTTTCATGCGTTTTGGACGTTTTCGGCGCGTTTTTGTGACTTTTCAAGCTGATTTGCAAGTATTCGGGTGCCGATAGTTTGAAAACGAGCACATGGACCCCCTTTTTTAAAAAAGTTTCTACATATTTGTGATGAATCCCTCTACAACTTTGCGAAATTTGATGAGACTGTCATGGTTTTTAAAAAAAGTGCACCTTTAACTATAATTTTTTTTATTTTCTTGTAGATTCCAAGCCTCTAAAATATGGTTTTTGCCATTTTACGCACCATTTTTGTCACATGAGGGCGCTGCTGGCTCGAAAATAAGTACAAATGTGCCAGTTTAAACAATATCCCCATCTTTGGTATAAACTTTGAAGAAATTGGGACGGTTTGATAAAGTTTGATACGGTTTTGACAAAGTAATGACGATTTTAACTCGTTTTTTTGCAATCGCGAGGTCTAACAGAGGCCAATTTCTTGAATTATGCATATTTTACATGCCATCCAAATATGGCATCTTCAAAGTCCCGTCGCAAAAAATCAAGCACATGAACTTATATCATTTTTTTCATTTTTGGCATACATAGATAACAAAGTAACTCTGTGCAAAATTTGGTGAAAATGACATGGACTTCGTTTCAACTGTGCAACGTCCTTAAATGTTGCACAAACTTTGGTGGAGCGGTTGTAAGCGTTTTTCGAGCGGACATGGGATTGCTGGAACAGTGTCGGGTGTTGAAGCAGCGATCCATTGCGGTGATGAACTTTGGTTTGGCGTTGGTATGGAGGTGTCGGAGCTAAACCAACGCTCGCTACCGTTAAACCAATGCTTAAGCAACGCCGGCTTTAGCGGTGCACCGCTAAGGCAACGCCCGTGTTTTCGATTGTTTTCCCATTTTGTGCGCGGTGACGAGCGTTGTCGAAATTCGGCCCCCTCTCCCTACCGTTCAAGGAAATCTCCAGCAAAGTTTGGGCGGTGAGACCGGGCCTTTAACCCATTACAACATAGAGAGTACAATGTAGACGCCAAACACAACTTGTGACCTCACTCCTTAAAGGAGGAGTCCGGGCTGAAATTAAAAAGTTTTGTAAAGTAAAGTAAAATTTAACAAGCACAACACAGAAAATTTCATCAAAATCGGATGAAAAATAACAAAGTTATGCATTTTTTTAGATATTGAATTTATTTCGTAAAACAGTTCTTGGCATTGTCTCATTGTCTCATTTGAATATTTGAATATTCAAATGAGCAAAATGATGATGTCACAGTCCCCCTACTTCTTGTGTATTTTATTATATGAAATCCTATTTTTCTCATTTTTTCATATATTGCGTATACAGAAAATCTATCCCACATACTGAAATAGGTAAAAGCACTAGTGACCTTGAACATTCCACAAGGATTAATCCCTGTTTTTATGTCCGTGGGGGAGAAAATCTTGATAATTGGTATTTCATATAATAAAATACAAAGAAAGTAGGGGGACTGAGACATCATCAGTTTGCCAATTTGAAGATGGCAAAAACTGTTTCCTAAAAAAAATTCAAAACCTAAGAAAATTCATAACTTTGCTATTTGTGATCCGATTTTGATGAAATTTTCAGTGTTGTGCTTTTTAGATTTTACATTATTTTTCTAAGAATGCAAATCTCCAGCCCGGAGGAGTCCTTTAAGATTCTCCACGGTGAACTGGACATCCCCTACCAAGACTTCATACAACCCAAAAATCAAAGAAGTAGGCGAACACATGATAGGCAATACAGCATCTTTCAGTGTTTTTCAATGCACTTCGCTGAGTCCTTCTTCCCAGAATCTGGAATACTATGGAATGGTCTACCCTGATTTAAGGTAGACATCAATATATATTTAACACCCCCCCCCCCTCAACTTAAAACTCTGCACAACACTCACTCTCGTCAAGCACCAACTTATACTTCCAGTTAAAGTTTCCAGAGGACCATTCGGAAATGATGAACACAAGTACTTGGTACAACCCAATCGATGTTAACTTAATGGTTTTTTCTTTTATACATGTACTTGCAGAAAACCGAGATGGACAAGTAGTATCACCATTCCATGACATTCCACTGTATGCTGATAAGGAGGTAAGCTTTTTGACAATGGATATTTCAGATTTTAAAAAAAATGCAAAAAAAAAATAGCCAAGTAAAATGGGATCCCAATGGAATTTGAATCTCCCGATTGCTAGACAGGTGCTCTACTGACTAAGCTATGGCAAGCCTGTATGTCGATACCTGTCCCAGAGATCCTCTTAGCTTTCTATACTCAAATGATCTGAAGCTGTAGAACCTGGCATAAAACCGAAGAAATGAAATCAACTTGGGGATGAATGCAAGGGACCTTAAGAAATTTCCGGTATTACAGAAATAGAATTAGAATTTTCAAAGTTGTAATTGATTTTAAGGCAAATTGCAGGGCTCGAATTAGGAATTTCTAGGGTCAAGGCAACTGTGAAAAGGGGCACCTGTGAAAAAAGGGCAAATGGTCTTATATAAAAAAAATTTCTCTCCAAGTGCAACAACAAGGCCAACTTTGAAAAGGCGGCGGCACCAGAGCAACTGGAAAAAGGCACCAAGGCAATGGAAAAAAGTCATTAAACTAGTCATTTCTACGAAAGCGCCGCAATCAGCCATTAATTAGCAATTAGTAATTGCTAATTAATCATTAGCAGTTACTATTTCAACAATAGTTTGTTCACAGATGAAACTGTAAGAAAATGCAAAACGTTTTCCAATTAGAACTTTATTTTACCAGGACTTGAATCATGAAGTTTTAATGAAATACTTGTAATACCTACCATTGATTTCCTGGAATATCTTCACATTCTAAATTCACTTGACTTTGAACTTCATTGTTTCTCTTGCCAATGCCATGTGTAACAAAAAAAGGCAAGATTATGAAGTACATATTTATATTTCTTCCTCTTTGTTTTTATTTCATGTCTGTGAAAAAAATTGATGTAATAAAATTTTTGTCTTATTGGTGTGCTTTATTTTTACTTTTAAGAATTTTATTTAAATTAAATCCCATGTTCAGAATGCTTCAACCCTCCGTAAAATGGAGCAGCCCATCGATGTTTCTACCCACCCCAGCCCCTAAGGAACTACACATTCACAAATAGGACTACATGTTTTGACAAGCCTTGAAACACATGATTCCAGCTTTTAAAAACATTTAAATGTTTTTGTTTTTACTTTATAATATCATGTTCCATAAAATTACACCATCGTAGATTTGATCATATTTTACTCATAAATATGTTAACCTTCACAATTATTATCTCCACACCCCCTCGTCACAGTGGAATAGCCCACTCACCGCGTACGTATGAATATTTTATGACACCCAATACGCTTACTGGGAAGCTTGTTGTTATCAATTATCGATATCTAGCGGTAGTCTTTCACCGGTAACCCACAAAAATTATAATAGACATTTGGAAGACCAGTTTTAATATTCTCGTTGATAAAAATAATATATAATAATTTTGGAAATGAAATAAATTTAAATTCTATGATTGACTAAACTAAATTGTAGATTCAATTGTATAAATTTTGAAGATAAGAATGTAATAAAAAAATTCAAATAACTTTTAGGGTCTGAAAAATCAAGACTAGTAATGGCCTGCCAGAGAAAATGGCAAAAAAAAAATGTTTGACACTGGGAGAATAAAATGTAAGTTGTTTTTAATGTTCTGTTTGTGAATGAATTCTTTTTTTTTTTATCATAGTATTAGAAGGGGATTTGACTTTGTTTTCATCATTCGAAAGAATTTAAGGCCTTATTGACAATGATATCTCACAAGTTTCGCATGGATATGGCGCTCCACATCACACAAAAAGGCATGAACGCTGGGGTGATGACTCTTATATGTTGGAAAAGAGTGTACATGTCTCGCGTAACAGAGTCTAAGTTCATGAAAATCTTTATAACAAAAAGAATAAATCAAAGAAAAATCGGGACATTTAGTCCTTTCTTAGCTGTCTAAGTGGTATTTTGATATTCATGACAGGATTGCAAAGATTCGGAATGGATTTAAATCGGTTTGGCTACATAAAATATGAAAAAAGACGTTCCCGTGTTGCAAAAGAACATGAAATGGCAAACGAAAAAAAGGCCTTGGTTTCGCCGAATTTCTTATAAAAAAAAGGAAAACACCCTGACCAGACAGGTAAATAATCATCGTACAAAAAATAAAATTTCACCTAGATCTAGGTTCCTCTAAATTATATTTTTATATTGGAAATAAGAGAATCTTAACAATCAATAATCAGCAAAATGCAGTGGTCAAGCAAATGTTTGAGTTATGCCTGCAGTTTGATTGATGCCTCGCACATCACAACTCAATCAACAACGCGACACAAGCACGATAAATCTCATCAAAAAAAAACTTACCAAATAAATCACAGAGCAAAAAATACCATGTATGGTAATCCTGGGATTACAAATACAATTTGAATAAATCCTTTCAAAATATTTCATCGCGATTTGTGAGAAAACATGTCAAAATAGACCTAAAATGTATGCAGTCCTTTTTTCTGAATATCGCACGCGGCAGGGAAAAATGGCTGCGTGGTGAGACATGATCGCGATATCGGCTTATCCGATCTTGGGTTTCCTTTGCAGCGCTGCGCTACTCTTGTAGTCTAGGTAACAAAACAAATAATTGGCAGGCTCGTACGGTCTGGAATGAAATGTCCAATAAGAGCACTTCTAAATTCAATAATCTTTGCGAGGGATTTTTAAGTTTTTTTCGGCATATGAAAGGTTCTCCTGATTGGTCAATTTTCGCTCTTTCTTCTGGTACCTGTCTGAGGTCAGGGGAAGCCCTAGTTTTCTCACAATGAATAAAACGTCGCTTGTCGTATATGGGTTAATTCCACACAAACATCGTACATGCACAGCGCCCGAATCGAATAGCAACAAATACACACACCACTGATGACACACACACACAAACACTCACATGCATCTCGCCCATGTGTATTGAATTGAAAGCTGCAAGTGCGCCTATAGGCCTAGCCTGCATGCGGGCCGTGCCATGCCCATGCCGGGCGCGGCGCGGTGCAGAGCCGGCCGGAGGGGACACGTATGTGCAACCCGGAAACTTTATGGGCGCCGCCATTAATTCCCCCTTTTGCCGATCAGGAGCGCTGATTTGCTGCTCTATTTTTGTCTCATCAAATCTAAACCAATCACAACCATCCTTTCATACCAAAATATGAATATGCATGATTACAAATCAGATTTTCATCCTCTTTCACATGGTATGTATATTGACATGACTTCAAATCAAGAAAAATGTAAAAAATACGCTTTAAAATACCCTTGTATTTCGTCAAATTTATCGGTTCATTATAGGGTGTTTTTGACAAATCGTATAAAATGCTTGCCACTTTTTTAAAAAATAATATTTGAAGGAAATTATTCTTAAACATTAGCCTAAACTTTTTGTCATTCATTTATACAAGTGTTAAACTAAAACTTTTCAGCTACAAGCGGCCCGGGAAGTGGAAGAACTTTCAGCCAAACAATCGTAAGTTCTGACACCCTCTTTGCCGAGTGACATATTTCAAAAAGTAGTTCAGTATAATATACTACAGCTACTGTAATCTGGACTGGTAGACTTGATTTTTGATATTTTATGAGATTTTCATCTGAAAAGTTAGTAATAATTGTTATTTAGACAAAATACTACAGTTCTAAAGTGCTTAAATTTCAAAACGACCGAAGCGCGTCCTTCCGTTCGTCCGTATGCACTGGCCTGGATTTTCAGTGGTGCGCGGTGAAATAACTCACAGACCCCAGTCCCATTCCGTACTTTCCAAATTGTATTCAAATTTAGCAAGCATCATTCTTTTCACAGTAACTTTATAATATCACCCATTTTTTGTCATGTCATGAAGTGGACGTGTAATGATAGTTACAGTAACAATTATATCATTACTCAAAATAATTATACCTAATGATTACCGAAAATTTGAATATTAACAAAGATTCCGTCGTAGCCCTGATAAATACAGACCTGAGATTGTTACCGTGACTGAACGTAAGTTCCGGGAGCTTCATCCCCGAAATGCTAGGGGAGCTGAACTCACGGGAGACCGATGTCCGGTCTTATCAGCAGGCATTTTCTTGACTTTATTTATTTATAGATTTAGGGCTAGATGTTTTATCTAAGTTTTCGTTGCTTTTGGGAGTAATATAAATATTTGATTTTGCTGTTGATGGTGATGTTGATGTTATGATTCTATTGTTGCTTTAATATGCAGTGATCAGATGGAGGGGTGCGGGTGCACGCCTGGGGGATCATTAACAAAAATATTAATTTTCATTATAGTGCCATACCAAAAGTGTAATAAATATGAAGTTTGCAATTATTATTTTTACAGATGGATTAACTTTCTTTAAAAAAAAATAATAAAAAATGCAGTCATCATTGATGTAATCTAAATCTATGTCACTTTCAATATACTCTATCAGCAGAATTCTTTTACTGTTTATTTTTTGTGAGAATAGTAATCTCTGCTTAATTCAATAAATGGCAAGTGTTTATTGTCATACATTATCTTATTTATATAGAAAATACATTCCAGTTGCATTTTATATTAACTTGGATTAGGCCTTGATGCATAACCTGATGCTTCTATGGTGTGAACATAATCACCCCCCCACAGTGTGTGTGCGTAGAAAAGAGAGAGAGAGAAGGGGGGGGGGTGGTAAACTTGGTCTGAGGGTATAGGATGGAGGGTATGACCTCTCTGCGTCCTCCTCTCTCAATCTGCCCCCGCCCTTCTTTCTTTTTTTCCCCTTCCCCTCCATCTCTCCCTCTCTCTCTCGATCTCTCCCTAACCTCCCTCCCCAAACAAATACACCCAGTCCTTTTAGTCACCCTCTTTTTTAAACCATTACATTACCTACATTGACATTGGGGAAAGTTTTTTATATATTATTTGTTAAATTTCAACTGACTGAAACATACACATTTCCAGCAATGCTCAATCATCTTTGAAACACATTTCATTCAATCATTTCCATTCTGCGAGGGTCAGTCTTCCATAAAACAAAGGGAATCTAGGGCGACATCGACACAACGCACGGGGGATGGAAGACCGCTGAGAAAATTATAGGAGTCTAGGACCAAACGTAAATCGGGTAAGAGCGTCGAAAGGTGATGGGTCGGGTAACAATACGCATGACATACACGAGCGTGGAAGTAACAGAGATCAAAATGAAAATAGGTTGATGGGAAGATTTGTAAGGCAGGGATGGAAAAGACATAACAGTACAACCCATGGACAGGAAAATAATGAAACTCCACTACATCGGCCCACGGTCGCGGCTCGGTGACCCAATAAAGTGTGATCCTATTTGAGTTTTTGACCTACTAACTATAATCATCAAACTATATATTTATGCTAATTCATTTGATTCCCAATTAATCATCATCCACAAAACTTTAGCATATATATCTATAAATACTATTGCAACAATCACAAAGACCAAAATTATACACTATCAGTAATTCAAGTTATTTATTCTAAAATGCATCAACTCTCAGTCATGATCAAAGTACATCAAAGAGTAGAACAAAGAAACTAACGAAGCAAACATCCAACCAAAACACACAACACTATCACACAAAACAACCAACCCCAGCAACATGACAACGGCAGCAAAATAACAACAACAAACAGAAGGAAAGAGAGACACAATGTAAAGTACCAGATAAAGATAGAGACAACCACAACAAAAGACACCACTCAAAAACACTTCAATACAAAGTAAAACATCGCACAGAAAAAAAAACCAGAAGCGAGCAAAAAGAAAAAAACACACAATAACCGGCCCAGACAAAGATGAAGAAAAAAAATCTTTAGATTGTCACATCGTATGTTATGAAAGGCATGAAGCTGAATGATAAAACAAATTCACAATTAGTGATTGGAAATATACGGGAGGGGCGATCGGGTTGATGGTAATCGTGACATGGGGGGGGGGGAACTTGTGTCTCGTATGATTATATATTTTTTGACAAGTTATTTCAATGATTAATGGTGGGAATGGGATTGCTTGAAGGGGCGGGAAGATGAACTGAGTCGATATGAAGCGGAGAGGAGAGGGTTAGGGCGTCGTAGTTTTCACTTACAACTTGATAATAACGCTTAACCGGCCGTGCGCAAGGTCGTATTTGAGGTCGCATAGATTAAAAGTTTTAACTTAACACTTGTATATGTAAATGGATAAAATGAAGAGGAACACCCAATTAATCTATAAACAAAATATTTAGCCTCAGTTAAGTGGCAGGCTTTAGATATGATGGATTCTTTGAAGTGAAATATTATACCTATGAAAATATGATGATAACTGTCTCAGTTACGAGAAGACACTTTGAACTCGGCAAATACAGATTGTTTCGTGTGCTACTGAATTCAAGGTGCTATTTATCGAAACATTACATCTTTGAAATATCATAAATCACCATTTCGTCCCTTTTAACCCAATGGTCAGTTTTAAAAAGCCACCCAAAGTGACCCTTTTATGTCTATTTCTGTAATAAATTAATAAATAGCGCGCGCCACCTCTCGACCGTACTGCACGCAATCGGCCAATATGGCGCGGCGCTACTGCTTTCCATTCACTGCGTGTAGAGTGCACATTCGCGCTGTGGTTGAGTTGGCCAAGACTTAAGTTTTAGTGAGGGGAATGCAAAAAGGCACACTGGCGCTGAAAATAATTTAATATCCCCAAAATCATCATTTGGTTAGAAAGGGCACCACTGCTACACAGCGAAGGGCACCATTTGAGGAGATAAGGCACCACGGCAAAGGAGAAAAAGGGCATGTTTAGTGTTGCCGTAAGTCATGCTTAAATTGGAGGGGCATCACGGCAATGACCAAAGGGCACCACGGCAATTGCCGTGGGTTGCCGTGGGCTAATTCGAGCCCTGAAATTGACTTTCTTTTAAATGTCATTGGTGTGCAGACCTCTATTTAATTCAAGAAAGTCTATTTCAGTGTTCTTGAAAGAACATATCTTTTTGTAGGGGTGTATGATGTCAACACTATTTCACTCAACACTAACATTTTTTTTCGGTTGCCCTGCTGGGCAACCAATTATGCATATTTTCAGAATTTGGGAGCCCGAATCAATAATCTGGTTGCCCCCCCCCAAAAAGAAGAAGATAAACAAAACAACAAAGTTTCGCCTTAATTGTAGGGCAGGAGGCGGTTGAGTTGGTGAGAGAGAGAGAGAGAGAGAGAGAGAGAGGCAAAAAAAATGGTTTCAGGACTGGGAGCTATGTACATGTCTAAGCACCTTTCTTCATTTCATTTTTTTTGTTTTCTATTCATAATTCATACACCAATTATCATCAAATGTATGCCGTTAGTTGATTATGATGCAATGAATCGATAAATAAAAAGCATGAAAATAATTCTCTTTCGAAATAAAAAATTGACATCCAAAAAAGACGTGTAAAAAATACAAGTTAATTACCGGTAAATACTGAACTCTTTCTATGGTCTAGTTTAATAACAAATTCCATCCACCATTTCGCCCAAAGTATGCTTAGATAATTTATTTCATCAGACAATCACTGTATCACTTTTAAAGAGGATAAAAGTAGGGCCCTTCCAAGTTTACAACTTCCGAAATGCTTCCAGAGGCTCTCACTGCCAGATTATGCCCCAATACTTTTGGGAGGAATGCAACACAGTTCATGCTACAAGCACTGCAGGAAAAACTACCAAAAGCCGATCTTTTTTTACCTTTTTTGAAAACTAAATTTCAGATGTAACTGGGGTAATGGGTTTCAAGATCATATTTTCTAATGCCCATTCTTAGAAAACTGGACACCCAAGACCAAATTTTAACCTTAAAAACCAAGAGCAAAAACGTCAAAAAGTGTCAGTCTACACCAATAAGCACACAGACAATCGGCGGTTAAAAAATATCAGGATCATTTCTGCTCTGATATTTTACTTGAAATTAGTTTTAATATTACATTTGGTGTTGGAAATAGTCATCAATAATTTTAATACCTACATACCTAGTGTTACATTCCAAAATTTCCCTATGCCTGCAAAAAATTTTGAGGGTCAACTCGGGCAACTACTTTTTGATAATTCCTCTGATTTGAGGGTCCTGGTAGGTGATATAGGCGCCCCGGGCGCCCCTTAATGTTGAGCCCTGCATATTATGTTTTCTTCAAAAATGGAAATTTAGGAAATAGAAGAGCAGTAAATTTGACTTTCTAATTTCTCAATCTATTTGAAACAATCACAAGAAGAATAAACATACATTGTAAGGAACATTAGATTTTGAAGAAATTTATCTTTTGATTGAAATGTCATCCATTATTTGAAACCATGGTAAAACATTTCAATGACACAGTATTGATTTAAGGGATTCTTAATGATATTTGTGGAGAAGATTTTTAATGTGTACATATTGCATTTAATTGAAGGAAAATAATTGCTTTTTTTTTTTTTAAAGCAAAGTCCAAATACAAGAGGTCATTAATGCAAAAATTGATGAGATTGTATTTTACCTCTCTTGTTGATAATCAAACTTTGAACCACTTATTTGTGGTATGTATCTCAAAATATTTTAAGGCTGTGTGTGATAAAGTTAATGTCAACATACATGATTTTGATTTTAATTAGGTTTCTATGAAATCGTATGTTTATTGTTTGTCTACATGTACATGTACATTCCAAAGATTATCAGTACGTCATTTTACTCCTCTATGCAAACATGATAAGTGCTGTATCCTTGTACAATGTAGCTTGGATGTGAGACATGAAGAACGAAAATCAACTTACATGTTTTAACATGCTTAAAAGCAAAAATTAACGTTTCACATATCAAGATAATTGTATGATAATGAAGAGGAACAGATACATGTAATGGAAAAAGAAAGCAGATATACATGTAGAAACAAGATTAGAACAAGTACTGCTGAGAACTTGCCATTTTAATACTAGTATAGCAAATTTAACAATTATTTTACTGTATTTTACCTCTTTAACCTTTCTTGTTGATAATCAAACTTTGAACCACTTATTGGTGGTATGTACACTGCCCTCCAAAAGTTTGTGTACACCTGATGTCAGCTGTGTTTTGGATCATTTTAAGGGATTTTATGTCCAGTATTTCAGTCCAAATGATGTTTAGGTACAAAAAATACATTATGCAACCAATATACTTCATGATTATCATGCCAAGTCTCCTTGGAATTAAGAAATTAGTCAAAAATATGCAAAAAAGTGCCAAAATGTGATTTTGCACTATATTCAATTATTGAAAAAAGAAGATATCTGATCTTGGCCAATAATGGTCCGATCAATGTAAAAATTTACAAAAATGTACAAATTTGCTCCAAAAAACATACTTTTTGGAGCAAATTTCTTATCTCTTTGAGGTGGTGTAACTCGGTTGTTTAAAGATAAAAGGTGGTGAAAATTCAGATTTATACCATTTGAATATGTATTTAGCCAAAATTACTTTATTTTCTTCATTGGTTATATTTGAAATATTAATCACTGGGCGTCGAGTTACACAGAATGGCTGTAAACATCATCTTAGATATCTTGAAATCAATAAAGGTACATTTCTGAAACATAAAAGATGCAAAAGCATTAAGAAATACATTAAAACAAAAACAATCAAAGACAATAGTTCTATTTAATCAAAAGAATACAAAGGAAGTCACGAGAAACTCCAAGTTTTTAATCATAATGTTGACTACTGTATTATACTCAGCAACTTTTAACAAAAAATTGGGCTTCATAGCAATTTCTTTAACAAAATGTTGATAAATATCTAAAAATAGAACCTTAATTTGCATAAATGATAATGATTATTAAATAAAGTGTTGTCTCAAAAAACAAACTAACAGTACAGGCTTATATTTTACATGTGTCTCAACACCCATACAAAATTTCACATTGATCGGACCATTATTGGCCGAGATATCTTCTTTTTTTTTCAATAATTGAATGAATTAGTGCCAAATCACGTTTTTGCACTTTTTGCATATTTTTGACTAATTTCTAAATCCTAAGGAGACTTGGCATGATAATCGTGACGTATATTGGTTACAAAATGTATTTTTTGTACTTAAACATCATTTGGATTGAAATACTGGAAATAAAATGCCTAAAGATCGATGATCCAAAACATAGCTGGCATCAGGTGTACGCAAACTTTTGGAGGGCAGTGTACATGATTTTGGTTTTAATTAGGTTTCTATGAAGGCGTATGTTTATTGTTTACCTACATGTACATTCCACAGATTATCAGTAAGTCATTTTACTCCAGTGTATGCAAACATAATACATAAAGTGCTGTACAAGTTAGCTTGAATATGATTATAAAGAAAAACAACTTACATGTTAAGCAGAGCTAATTATGTTCCACATATCACAATAATTGTATGAAAATGAAGAGGAGCAGATAAGAAAAAGCAAGTAGATACATGTATGTAGAAATGATCTGTTATCTTCAATTTGATGATCAAAAGATTTTATAAGACTTATTTTAAGGCAGATTTTATTTCTTTTCAACAAAATCCTGATCACTATCGTTATTTTCCCAAACTTTGCTTGTTTTGTCAAATGTGACTCGCGTGACAGTACCCTAAGAAACCCTAAAGTGACTCGCTTGACAGTGTTTTCAGGTGTTTTTTCATAAGGAAGGGGTTTACACTTGGAAATCTTCTTTGGTGGTATGATTGAGGACCCTAAGCTCCTTACTTTTTATCAATACAAATCATACACTCTACTACTTTTATATAAGTGAACTAAAATATGGATGTATTTTTGTGACTCGCGTGACACATTTCATGGGTGTTTTCAATTTGAAATTTTGCCAAGCTCGGTTCACATAAATGTAGGAACCATGTGAAGTGATAAGATGGGTATAAAATAAAACAGAATACTAAAATTTATGAATCAACTCACTATGGAACATGCTTTCAATAGTATTATCAAAATCATTACCAAAAAACATACTTTTTGGAGCAAATTTGTTGTCTCTTTGAGGTGGTGTAACTCGGTTGTTTAAAGATAAAAAGTGGTGAAAATTCAGATTTATACCATTTGAATATGTACTTAGCCAAAAATTACTTTATTTTCTTCATTGGTTATATTTGAAATTTTAAGCACTGGGTGTCGAGTTATACAGAATGGCTGTAAACATCATCTTAGATATCTTGAAATCAATAAAGGTACATTTCTGAAACATAAAAGATGCAAAAGCATTAAGAAATACATTAAAACAAAAACAATCAAAGACAATAGAAAGTATTTAATCAAAAGAATACAAAGGAATTCACGAGAAACTCCAAGTTTTTAATCATAATGTTGACTATTATACTCAGCAACTTTTAACAAAAAATTGGGCTTCATAGCAATTTCTTTAACAAAATGTTGATAAATTTCTAAAAATAGAATCTTAATTTGCATAAATGATAATGATTATTAAATAAAGTGTTGTCTCAAAAAAACAAACTAACAGTACAGGCTTATATTTTACATGTGTCTCAACACCCATACAAAATTTCACATTGATCGGACCATTATTGGCCGAGATATCTTCTTTTTTTTTCCAATAATTGAATGAATTAGTGCCAAATCACGCTTTTGCATATTTTAGACTAATTTCTTAATCCCAAGGAGACTTGGCATGATAATTGTGACATACAGGGTGACCCAGAAAAAAGGAAACCCAACTTTGATCAACCATAATTTCAAAAATATTCCAATGGGGATTATGAAATTTATATCTCACTTTAAAGTGCAACTCATTACCATTCTAAGAATCTTTCCACCTCACCAATATCTAGCTCCGCTGAACCCCATTGTTCTGAAAAAGTCTTGTAAAATTTGCGTGGTTCACTTTCATGCACCTCGAGCATGGTTTGTGTGAATGTGCTGGAAAGGAAACCCAACTTTGATCATCATAATTTCAAACGTATTTCAGTGGTGATTAAGAAGTTTATCATCACTGGAAAGTACAACTCATTACCATTCTAATGAATACCTCTCTCAGCTCACCAATACATGCATCACTGAACCCCATTGTTTTGAAAATTGTCTCGCAAAATTGGGATATGTCCTCTTTCATGCTCCTTGAGATGAGTTGCTTTTAAGGTTCCAAACAATCTAAGTTAGGCATTCCGGTGACTTTAATAAATGGGTTTGATAAATGGTTGGAAATGTCTACTTATTTAGTCCGTTAATCTTACCATCCAGGTAATCATCATGTTACTGCTCACAACACCCCAGAGAACCTTTAGTTCTCCGTGGAGAATGTAAGAAGCATGACAGTGCATCAAATCTTAATTTTTCAAGATATTTCAGAACAATGGGGTCAGTGATGCGTGACATTGGCGAGCTGAAAGAGATATCAATAAATATGATATGAGTGGCACTTTCAGTGATATAAACGTCATAATTACCACTGTCATGTTTTTTAAATGATTGATGATGAAAGTTGGGTTCCCTTTTTAGGCCCATTGCAACACACCCATCTCAATGAGCATGAAAGTGAACCACTCACAATTTGCAGACATTTTCAAAACAATTGGGTTCATGATGCGTGACATTGGTGAGCTGAGCAAGTATCATTAAAATGGTAATGAGTTGCACTTCCAGTGATATAAATTTTATAATCACCAGGTAATATTTTTGAAATTATTGATGATCAAAGTTGGGTTTCCTTTTTCTGGGTCACCCTGTATTGGTTGCATAATGTATTTTTTGTACTTAAACATCATTGGATTGAATACTGGAAATAAAATGCCTTAAGATGATCCAAAACATAGCTGGCATCAGGTGTACGCAAACTTTTGGAGGCAGTGTACATGATTTGGTTTTAATTAGGTTTCTATGAAGGCGTATGTTATTGTTTACCTACATGTACATTCACAGATTATCAGTAAGTCATTTTACTCCAGTGTATGACAAAACATAATAAGTGCTGTACTTGTAGTTTGAATATGATTATAAAGAAAATCAACTTACATGTTAAGCAGAACTAATTATGTTCCACATATCACAATAAATGTATGAAAATGAAGAGGAGCAGATAAGAAAAATCAAGTTGATACATGTATGTAGAAATGAGATAAGAACAAACTACTGCTGGAAGTTGCCATTTCAATATTGCAAATTGTACAATTATTTAACCCTAAGTTACACTATGAAGTAGTTATGTAACATTTACCAAGTACATGTAGCTTGTACATGCAATTTTTATTAATTTGATAACAAATGTTTTACATCAATTAAGTACTGTTTTTATTCATCCTATTTCTCATTCTCAAGTTGGTAATGGCATTGGTTCCCTCAACAAAGTACTGATTTCATAAGTGGGAATACTGAAATCTGTCACTCCGGTTAAAATAAATTTCATTGCTTGTAAGACACCATACCTTATAAAATGTCTTGTTGTTCATAATTTACAGAAGCAGATTTTGAACATGGTTGTGGAGGTTCCAAGATGGACCAATGCCAAGATGGAGGTAAGAGAAGGACTTAAATTAATATTTTACTATTAACAAAAAGGAAGAGTATTTAGAGATTTGCATCCAAAACCTTCCAGTGTTTTCTTCCTCTTTTGAATATAAGATATTAGTGCTCTACAAATTCCCAGATTTATAGTTGACCAGATTTGATTGAATTTGATATGGTTTAGTGTTGTTTTATTCTGGTCTTAGTCATGAACGTCACCTGGTCCACCTAGATAAAGAGAAAAAAATGTTTATCTAGATCCTGAATATGCACGATGATGATGTATCCAGTGATTAATGACCATTTACTGACATCTTGGTTTATTAATTTTCAGTAGAATAGTAACATTCTGCTAAAAAGTGACTAAAATGGCTATGCTGGCTATGCTGAAACCTGAAAATAAAAATGGTTGTTTGTCCGATGGTTAAACTTCTATATTTCTTGTATTTGCTTTTCTTGTTTAGATCGACACCAAGGCTGCCATGAACCCTATCAAGCAGGATGTAAAGAAAGGCAAGCTAAGATTTGTCAAGAACTGTTTCCCCCATCATGGTTATATCTGGAACTACGGTGCTTTCCCTCAGGTAAGAGCATGAATACAGTCCACGGGAACCAACTGACTATTGCTCCGATGACAATTTCTCCAGGCTTTATTTCGTCTATTAAGATCTAAGGTTATTGTAAGGTTGCCATTCAAAGCCAACGGTTTAAAAAAAAAATTAGGTTTAAGGTTAGAGTAAGGTATTAATGTAAATCCCGAGGTTGAAGTCTGTTATTCCTTAAGTGTTTAAAACTAAAAATGGAGCAATTCAATTGTCACAGGAGCAAATGTGATTTATAAACTTGTTAGGTGTTCAGGACTTTGTTTTAATAACATATTGTTTACTGATTACTGAAATGAAATGTCTTGAATCTGGGAGGGGGGGGGGGTCGATTATTACCTTATTGCAGTAAAATCCTATTACATCCATGTTGATTATTATGGGAGTTCAGAATAATGTGTATGCTTTGAAGTTCTATTTACAGGGTTCCCAGCCCATCAGGGAAATCAGGGAAAATTATTTTTCTTTCTTCCAGTCAGGGAAAAGTCAGGGAGTTTGATGGTAATGCTCCAATATCAGGGGAAAATCAGGAAATTTTGATTGGCCCAAAAATCGAAAGTTCGGTAGTCAGTCAGACAAGTGTTTTATACTGCAAATAGTTCACGCTGACAACAAAGAAAACGTGCGAAACTGGATATGGCTTTAAATAATTATCAGGGAATTTTTCGATTTCATCAGGGAAAAATCAGGGAATTTTGTTTTCTTGAAATGCTGGGAACCCTGATTTATTTGGTATGAGCTTAAATTCATTAAATACAATTTAAATCATATAATGTTACTTATTCTTTAATTTAAAGTTCCCATATTATTGTGATTGCAAAAAGATAACAGAACTTACTTATTGCTACATGTAATCTGTCTCTGCAGAAACTTTTATTTACCTTTTTCTTGATTAATGTAAAGTACTTATTTCATTGAAGACAATCGTATGTTTTGTTCTTGATCTTTATTGACTTTCAGACTTGGGAGGATCCCAACCATACAGACGATAGCACAAAATGTAAAGGAGACAACGATCCACTTGATGTCTGTGAAATCGGCAGGAAGGTAAGAAAACTTGATTCTGATTGGTTCATAGTGAGACTTTTAATCAAGAAGTGTATGCAACAAGGATCCTAATTGGCTACTATCAGTTTGTTATTGATTGTTGTTATTTATGTTACTGGGCTCAGAATAATAATGCATTTATTTCACTTCCAGAGCATGATAATATGAGAAATACCCTAGTAAACCCCAGAAAAAAGATTTGCCAACAATACAAAGACTAGAAGTAGCGCAGATAAGGGTACTCATGACCTTTATTTTGTGATTGAGTGATTTTTAAAATGTTAATGCACTTGGTCTGCTGCAGACGGACGACATTGCAGGCTTATACGTAATGGATTTACTAATATCGTCCTATTAAATCAATGAAAGAAAACAGATTGGATTGATATAATCCTGCAAAGCAGTCTGCAGGCAGTGGACCAAGGGCATTCCTGAAGCTGCCTGAAATATTCAAGGGCAATCAAGGTACAGGAGTTGTTCAAGTAATGCTCTCTGTCAGCTTTCTGAAGCGGATCGGATCTAGATTTAAATCCTAGTCTTTAAGATGGTCAGGCACAGATGGAAATAATCATATCGGATTAATAATATATGTCCGATAAAATACAACCATCCAACCAATGAACAAGAGTACAATGTACTTGAACCTCTTGCACGAGAAGTTAGATGTTGTACATTTACTTTGTTGTGACTGACGATAGACAACTACTCGAGTTCCAAAGTTTTGGTTATATTGTGTTACGTTGTATGAATATTTGTGCTTGTTTATTTTGTAGGTAGCTATTAGGGGTGAAGTCATACAAGTGAAGGTACTAGGAACTCTTGCTATGATTGATGAAGGTAAGTAATTGAATTAATTTTTAAAAATGTATCAAGGATGATATTCTCTCAATTTTGATCAGAATTCTGATTTTTCATTAAAAACTGAATTTGATAATCTTTTCAAAGTTCCCCAAATGACCTGTAAAAGCTTTTAATGTGCATATGAAATTGCAAAAAGTGCAGGCGCTTCGAGGGATTTGACCTCTCTTCCCCTACGAGGGACTCCGCCCCTTGATATCACAATTGTCTGGTAACATAGAGAGTTATGATCAATTGCAAATTTGAAACGACCATTCTGATTGGTTCACAGTCAGACTTTTGTGCAATATATTTGTGCAAGAAGGATCCCGATTGGTTACTATCAATATGACTCATAACACATGCAGGGCATTGGGGACATACGTAGTGTAACTGTCTGGATTCCTGACTTATGTTATCTATTTCTTGTGCGATTGTTATTAATCACCTGTGTATTTTTAATAATTCGACTCTAGTTACAAATGCTATTTCAAGCACTGAACAATGTACTATTATCCTAACTATTCTGGGCAAATTGGCTTCGGAATCTAGTTCCATCATTTTCTTTCGATGTAAAAGAAGGAATTTTGCCTGAAAGCAAATATCCATAATGTAAAATCTAAATGAGAAGGAGAACCACCGGTTTCCTCTTGAATTTTTAAAACACACAACAACATCAAAATGTTTATGAAAATTGAAGATGAGCAAGATGGCAAATGCAAGTTATTCCATTTTATTTATTTAAAATAACTTATTTCTCCAATAAGCATAAAAAGTATCATACTTCCATTTACTAGTAATTAATTCAGATGGTTTTTGTTGGTTGTTGTTGCTCAGTTTCTTAACAAGGAATCCTGAACGTTACCTCACGAGAGGAATGTGGGAAAAAGGGCCTTCCCATGAACCTTTGCCATCAGATAGTGTAAAGCGAAATCGTCATTTAGCCACTTTCACAGTTACTTCTTGCGTTCCCTTCTAATATCTCAAAGGATATAACTCCACTCCTCATCCTTCTAGAGGCATCTTTCCGCAATTTAACCGCTAAAGAGTATGCGCAACAAGTTTCGGTCCTAATATAACACTGAGATAATTCAAATTGTGGGCCTTCTGAGAAGCACACTCATTGGCACCGACCATATATGCGATGATAAGAAATTTTCTGATGTATGATACAATTGAGAATACATAAATAACAGCAACTGTGTGCCTCCTCTATGAAAAGCGAATAAGAAATAGGATATACAAAGACGGAACACAAAGAGAAAAATTGCTATTGTATCACGAAATAATCGCAAGAAATGACTATACGGATACGCTAATATAAATAAGCCATAATGCGACCTTACATGAAATACTACAGCGGATATTAGACATAAAGGAATTAATCCTTTGAACACACCTTCAATGCACTGTCATATTGATAATAACCTGCTATGTCTCTATGCGTACCCAGTGAAGAACTTTTAAGAAAATTTGGGCTTCATAACTATATTAATCAATGAAATATTATGATTTCAATAAAAAAGCATCTAATTTGCATACGGGAGTAGGCATAAATTAGCATAA